>JAJJWW010010748.1:0-51120 GCA_023531295.1 Papaver armeniacum | reverse complement strand
GACTTCTTAACATAACTCAGTACTGACTCTAGGTATCACTGATCGTTTTGTATCAATAAATGTCGAAATTCGTGGATTCCATGGGATTTTACTGTATTACTAGTTTTAGTTTTTACTCGCAAAGGATAGTAATTTAGAGAGAGATAATTACCAGTATAGTTAAGGCACTATAATTCTCAAGCAACACCATTTTCTTCATAAAAATCAGTACTTTCTTTTCTTGCTTTTATCAACTCATCATGAGATTACTTTGCCTTGTAAGTTGTAACCCTGTCCTGCAATTCCTGTAATTAAAAACATACGACTCAATCAGCTTATAACCTTATTAACATGCCCCATATATATGAAAAAAAAAATACACATTGCAGATCAAATCCATGTGACAACATTGCTCGTAAGCCACTGAATCATGTTACAGAAATGAACTCTCTAGTCTAAACAGATGGCAGGATAGCAAAGATGGGTGGTACTAATCATGTGGAATGTGGATATTCCTAGAGATTATACTGGTCAAAAATCAAACGGATAAATTAAGAGGAGATATTATTCTCCTAAGGTGGATAACTCAACAACTATAATCACTAATAAGTAACACTACGCACCTACAGGTATATGTTAGCTAAGGATAAATACTAATCCAGCCCATGATTGTAAAAAATTGGAAAGGAACGAACTATAACGAGACAAAAATTTGTATCTCTGCAACAAAATTTCATGGCATAATCCTAAAATTTACAATGTAGTTAACCAAATCAATTAGGAGGATTAGTATTAAATAATTACCTTTAATCCGGTGATGAATTCTTATTCTTCTTTTCACTGCCGATAAAGTGCTCTTCATATACAAACTTGCATGTACTCATCTCTGCCAGTTCCTTGGGTCCTCTGACCAACAACTCATCTTTCTTTGTTGGGAAGGAACAACAGTTGTGGTAGGAGTAGGGGCGTGGCGGGAACAAGCCTTTCACTAACTCGATGAAGGCAACGATTACAAACAACACAAACAAAATCGGGATTCGAAAAGGAACACATTTTGTTTGAAGTTAATATAGGTTTTGCAAGGCTAAACCTATTTTAAAATGATGGAAGATCTTCAACAACTATATCCATATTAACTTATTTACAGTTCTGATGGAGAATCCAAATAGAAAACATAGAAAAATGATGGAGAATTATTATATACATGATGGATGTGAATGTGCTGAGTCATGAATAGCCACAATGTTTGATGCAATGGTTCAAGAAATAACTAGATAATCTCCACTATGATCATACAAACATTGTGATGTTTCATCAAACAACACAATGATTCAAGAAATAACTAGATTTTCTCTACTACAATAATGCAAACATTGTGATGTTTCATCAAACAACAGAATGATTCAAGAAATAACTAGATCTTCTCTACTACAATAATGCAAACATCATCAAACAACAGAATGATTCAAGAAATAACTAGATCTTCTTTACCACAATAATGCAAAGGCAATATAAATCTACTCAAATGGTTGAATTGTCTGGGACATAAATCCTGAATCTGCACATTGTCTAAGCAATTAATCTATAACATCAATTATTCTTCAGTCATACTCCCCTCGTCATCTCTCCTAAACCACAAAAAAATCAAAAACCAAAATCAATAGCAGCCTTCCCATTCTCAAAAACAACATCATCAAGAACTTCACCAAGAAATCTCAACTTCAACAATTAAGAATACTGAACTTTTTGATGGAAGTTAAATGGGGGTATTTGAATTTCTCACCAAAATTGCGGGTTGAATCTTGGATGATTTGATTTCTCCAGTTTCAACCGGTACGATCGAACCTTTGTGATGAACTCATTTCTTTTGTAATTCGATGATTTGTTAGGTCTGAATCGTTCATTAGCGAAAAAGAATGATTGATTGATTGGTATACAAGAAAGAAGAAAATTGATCGCTCAGATTATTTGATTTACTTAGGTCGAGTTGAACCTCATTAAAATAGCAGCTGGTGGTGCTGAGGAAGGAGGTTAGGGTATTGATTGTGTTATTAATGTTGCTTTGTATAATATTCATACCATGATAAGTCTGGCATTATTCTTACTGTGGTTGGAAATGTATGAACAGATTTTATTAAGACTAAATGAAAGATTACAATACAAGAAGAAGAGAAGTCAGACAGTCCTGACAACTCAAACAACAAAGAACATCAAAAAAAGACTCTGGTAAAGATACTTATTTTGACGCACAAAGTCTGCCCAAAGCCCGTCCTATTGACCTGCCCAGACGGCCGAACATGCTTTTGGGGGACGACACGGGCTTTTCGTGGCGGCCGTCTCTCTTCTTCCGATGACGACTTTTGGTGGCGGTGTCGGAGGATACTTGCTTTTCGTGGCGGTGGCAGTGGACTCCCTTAGGATGATGTCGACGACAATGGGAGCAAAATCCGCCGTCTTCCAGTGACTGTTTGGATCAGAAATTTAGACCAAGAAAATAGAAGAAACAACTCCCGTAAATATAAATACTTAATAAAGTGAATGTTCACGTACCTTCTGGAATGATCGGTCAAGTTGTGTTATGGCTTTGTGCAAATAACCATAGAACAAATATTCAGTCTCCTCGTCTAAATGGAACTAGTGACGAGAACAAACAAGAAAATTAGGGGTTCTGAAGAAGGAACCGAAACCAAAATCCAGAATATGACGATATGATACTCACGATTTGACTAAGATGTCTGATCTCTTCTATCGTCCTAATACCTTTTTGTAAGGTTACAAATATTGATTCTGAATCCATTTTTCCACCGTGCTTTCTGTTATGGTGCCGGTATCGCCTACAGTGACGACAATCACACCACAAATGGTCACTGGCTTCTTGGATTATCTGTGGATCAGTAACAAAATATATCATCTAAAAAGTCTTTAAGATCATAAAACCTCATGAGATGAGATGAATGTACATACGTACCTGCCGAAAAGATCTGCCTAGTCCACTATAAGCTTTAGCCACTGACCTATCAAACGCAGCTTCATCCTTCTTGATGTTGTTTAAGTCTATCTAATAACCAGGATTACAAACAACAAGATTAGGGGTTTTGAAAAAAGGAATAGAAATCAAAATTCAGAATTAGAATAACAGGAGATGACGATATGATACTCACTTCTTCAAAGAGATGATCGATGGTACGAAGGGTCTTACTAAAACCTTTTGCTATGGTTAACATATCCTTTTTTACATGCCCAAGATGTTTCTCTAATGCGTATAGTTCCATTTTAATCGTTTTTGTCTTCTGTTTGTTATGAAGAAATTAATTTAATGAGAATAATCTGACGACAACTCAAACAGAAAAACAAAAATATACAGGAAATAATGTAGAAATCCAAAGATATATATAGGCATAATGGTGCCCATTAATGAAACATTGCAAACATTAATGGAACAGTCGCACCCCATGGGATGGGATGCGTTCTTTTGAGAAGCCACGTGACCCAAAACCCGATAGATGTGTTCTTTTGAGGTCTCAGGAAGCTATGCTTATGACTTGTGCCCGTATTTTTTTAAAAAGACAACATTCAGATCAACTCATGACGGTGTTAACAGTGTTCTTTTTGCCCACAAAAAGACGACATATTTGAGAAAATGCTGTTAAAGCTTCTTAATATTTTTGTCTCATTTACCTTAACAATTTCTTTTCAACTACTGTACTAGCAAAACATTCCATCAAATCTAAATTTTTCACCCATTTGTAAGTATATTTCAGTATCCCACTCCATGAATAAGCCAGACACCTTGCCCCACACAATTCATCCTTTGCTGCATTACTGCTATCCTTATCCTTTGAAGGAATATAACCATTTTTCAGGCATATCTTCTTATACTAAAGCCTCTTTTAGTTTCCCTTCAAACGGTTGTCCAGCGCCCAAGACGTTCCCCTAATTGCTTTATTTTTGCTTCTCAAGCTCCAATTCTGATTTCACAAGAAGCATTTTAGGAAGAGTCATGCAGTTGAATAAAAGACATGACTTTCGGAAAACCCCATCGCCACCAGCAGGTACAAATTGTCTTTTTCCATCTGCAGAACCAACAAACATCCAGAACTTCAACTTATTACGATGCATTGGGTGAAATTTGGTTTCATTAGCAGTGGAGAGAGAGAGAGAGAGAGAGAGAGAGAGAGAGAGAGAGAGAGAGAGAGAGAGAGAGAGAGAGAGAGAGACCGGATCTTATCTCTAACTGACACATTGCGCGCCTTTTTCCCTTCTTTCCTGGCTCCCTTGCTTCAGGAATACCTGTCCACACAGGGTTTTTTACTAGAAGATGGAGGTTTTTTCCACTTCCACCGACTTTCTTCCTCCTGAAAGATAAAGAGATTCACAATTTCTCTTTTGTCAATCGCGCATATGAAAGATTTCAAATAAAAAATAGATAAAAAAAGTAAGACATTTGAGCCTTCAAGAGAGAGTTTACAAGTTAAAATGGCTTTAAAGCTGAAATAAATGTAGCAATCTAAAGGGATGGTCGTACTAGAAGAATAAAGCTCTAAAGAAATAAGTGGAAATAAGACAGGAGCAAAATTAACTCACATCATAATCCCAGAAGGACTATCCTTTCTATCTGTTGCATCTGTTGCTCCATTTAGATAACAGGTACAAGTCTTGGACAGTCTCCGTGTACATCACTGCAAACAATGTTAGAGAGAATTAATGTTACAGAGAATTAGTTATCACTCAAGTGACTCAAAAACCATGGAATCCCATTATTAAGAAGAGATCATAGAGAACCTCGTCAACGGAGCAGGTTCATTGTCGCATCAAACGAAGAGATACATACTTATCTTAAAGTCCTAAAAATGACAATGCCCATCAGATCTATGCTGGACTAGAAGGAAAAAAAGAAGCCCGTGCCAGATTAGACCAGAGAAAGACCAAACCTGAATCCCAACTTTACTCCGACATTTCTCAATTCTGTATCCATCATATCGCTATCGCAGCCCAGTTTCTAGAGCATAAGAGGAGCACTTCTCCTTGTGTGATCTGAAGATTAAAGGATGATTCAAGTGGATAAGTTATAATATATGCACAACACACAACAATCTCAAAGATGAAATTAAACTAGGAAGATTAATCTGACTTAGTTAATCCTCAGATTGTTTACCAAACTTGACGCATTTTCTTTTTTGTTCTATTGCCCATTATTCAAAGCATTTTAACCAAACATTATTACCAAACAGAGTCTGCAACAAATAACAACATACGAATAGAGTTTCCACAACCACCTGAGCTCCAAATGAAAATTTCGAAAAAAAAAAAAAAAGAAACACCATGCGGTTTACCATATAATAATCACATCAAAAGAGTTAGGTGTAAATTTGAAAATTCAGAACACTAGTGTAATTATATACGAACATGTGCTCACAGAATAGTGCAACACCCATCATCACAAAATAGTGCCACACTCATATATTACTTTTTACGTCTACGTCGGCCCTTTATAGAGAGATGAAATTGATTTCAAAAACAATTTCACCCAATGAATATGTATTGGGTAGTGTATGCAATAATAAGCAGGAATAAGAACTTGAGTGTTTCAGAAGAAAGCTCTCTTCTTTGTGCGCCTAGAATCAATTGTGTGCTTTTGCAAGTTGGTTCATATTTTGAAAATTCCAGATGCATAAAAAATGTGACTATGGAAATAGTAAATTCAATTTGTTGTCTCAAGGGAATCAACCTGAGTAGCAAATGAACTGTATAAAATATAAAACATCCAAGAACAAATAGTTCAAAATGTAAATGTAAGTAAATCTCACTCTGACCACTTGCATCTCCTCGAGCGCCAGCAGATAAGTGCTTTGTTGGTGGATATAACATGCCATACTGCTATATACGGAAACAAGTTAGTTCACAAGTCATGCAACGACGGCTATACCTTTCAACTTCAAAGGTTTACAAAGTAACGAGAAAAAATAGTAAGCATAGAAAGAACTAAACTGAAATGTGTTGGACTGCAGTTGCGGTGCTCCAATCTTTAAAGAGTAATTGGGAGAACTCACCACCAAATTGGGACTCAAATGATCCTTGTGGTAATCAGTGGGATGGAGTTGGCTGCCCTGGTTTAAGGGTTACTTCACTGAGAGATTCCTCAATTTTTTTCAGTCACAGTGGCAGCATAAACTGTTTCTTCTTCTTAATTCTTAATTGCCAATGGAGTTCGGAACAGTAGTTGTAAAATACCAAGGGGCATTGCCCCAATGGAGATGATTGTGGAACCTGAAATAGGAGTTGTCCTAGTAAGAAAATGAAATTATTCAAAAGCAGATAAGAATCCTAACTTATTTACGCCAATACTGAGCATTGTCTAAAGCTCCTTTCAACACAAGCCTTTCTTTCTCATTCACAACAGATTACAAATAACAAAAAACAAAACTAGCAATTGGAAACGGAATAATTCAAAATTCCAAATCAGAGTAACAAGAAAGGACAATAATACTCACATTTTGTTGAAGTTGATACAGGTTTACAGGTTTTGCAAGGCACTAAACCTTTCAAATCCTGATGATCTTCAACAGCTATATCCATATTAACTTCTTCGCGGTTCTGCATTTGAAAATTGTTGGGGATAAACAAAGAATCCAAAATTGAGAACATATAGAGAATGATGCAGAATTGTTATCAAGAAATAACTAGATAATCTCCACTATGACAATGCAAACATTGTGATGTTTCATCAAACTAACACAATGATTCAAGAAATAACTAGATCTTCTCTACTACAGTATAATATTGTGATGTTTCATCAAACAACACAATGATTCAAGAAATAACTAGATCTTCTCTACTACAATATAACATTGTGATGTTTCATCAAACAACATTCAAGAAATAACTAGATCTTCTCAACTATAATAATTGGTCCACCTTCCACTGCTGCAGCAGTTATCTAGTAATTGGTCCACCTTAAGGGAGGCCTTCTATATGGACACTTCAATGTAAATGTCTGTCACACTTTTATGGTTTTTTTTTTTTTTTCTTTTTTATCATTTTTCTTTCATCAAAATTTGATCGTTTTGTAATCAAATTTCTCAGAATTTCGCTCTAATTCAACCTTCCTTGATATCGATGTTATCAATTTCATCCCAAATATTCAAAACTATCTGTAATTACAGAGAATTTGATTGAAATCAGAAATTCAGAATGATGATAATTTTCAGATTTTTTTCCTGAATTCATCGAATCTACCTAATTACATGAATTTTTACCCAATGCCTTAATAATATCGAACTTAATCCTGACCCATTCACTAATTTGATCTACTAAATAGTATAATTACAAGTTATTATACCTCTATTAAGAAAACCCAGAGTTGATCGATAACAAAAAAAAAAAAAAAAAAAAAAAAAAAAAAAAAAAAAAAAACAGAGTTCTGCGTCAACTTCAGGTGAAGAAGAAGAAGTTCTGGGGGTCGTGCCGGCCCGATGCCCAGAAAACGGTCCATTAAGAGAGTTCCTATCCTGGCTATCCCTCATCCAGAGATGATTCCAGATTAGCCATATGTACAAGAATGAAACAACGAACAAATATCGCCACGGATTTGAGAGATTGATAAAAAAAAACATGTTCTCTAATGATCCGGACGCCCTTATACTATCAAGAACTACCAGCAGTAGAACCAGAACAACAAAATCAAAATTGAATTCGAGTGAAAAACAACAACCTTAGAAGCTTCCCAAGTCAGGAAACCCAGTCTCGAGCATTCCTTGTTCCTCATCATTCAACAAGTACCCAAAGTTAGATATCCTCTCGAGACCTTGTTTTTATCGGATTTAGAGAACCAGGAATTTAGTATTCAGCAAAACATCAAAAGTTTGATGTTAATATTCCCAGATTGTGAAGGAATACATTGACACGTGGACATATGGGCTAAAAAGGTATGCATGTGGCATCTGCTAATGATAGTAGACCAAAGGTGTTTGATGATCTGCTGTGTAGCAAAGGCAAAGAATTATACAGGGACACGTCCATATTACAACACGGACCAACCCACCACAGTGCAAAGGCAATATAAATCTACTCGAAATCTAGATGGTTGAATTGGGTTGCAGGAGGCCTTCTATACTGTGACTACATTGGATTTTGCCCGTCACATTTTCATGGTCCTCAAAACTGAGTTTGAAAAAAATAAAATTAAACTTTTTAAAATTGATTCTCGATCGTTTTTCTTCAATTTTTTTTTTGGAGTAGACATATATTAATCATAGTATCTCCCGCAAACTGCAACAGCCTAGCTGGCCTAGTCCATAATACAGCTCTGAACCTAACCATGCCAAGCAAGCTACACCATCCTGCAAAAACAATTAAATTGTTAGAACTACTTCATAATAAATGTTATAGGCAATTCAAAATCATGAGTTTCGACATTTAAGTCTTGTCCATGGTGGGATTTTTTTTTAATGAGTCTCTTGCTTACATGGTGATGCGGTTTTCTTTGTTTAGGTTATCGTCAGAAAAGAAACACATCTATAACTCTCTAAACCACGCATTTCATTCATTTTTACTAACAAAAACTCAACCAGGATTATTAACAAAGCGAGCACATTAACTTCATCTCAAAGAATTAAAAGGTAAAGGATCATTTCCATGACCACTTGATGCCTAAAAAGTAATCAAAAACAAAATCTTGGAAGTTTCTTAGCCAATGCCTATCGAGCCTTACCTAATGATCACACGAGCAGCGTTCCAGGTCCCACATAATGAGTTTCTGATCAAGGCCACTGGTTGCAGCAAACAGGTGGTGGCTACAAACAAAAGATAAATAATGAGGATTTCTACAAGATAAGACATATTCAAAAACTTGACTTTTAGCAGACAGTTTCTGTTTGTTCGTTAAATAGATCAAGACTCGCTTGAACGTGTTTCACAAAGCTTATCACTTTATCAGCAGTTTTATAACACTCTTACGGTTTACAGCTAATTGCAGATTATGAAAAACAGTTAGCTTAAGCAACCATTTCATATCGGATTTAGTGGTTCAAAGTTCAAACTCAAAATGAAGTGAACTCTGGTTTAGGGTAATACAGTTATCATAGTTCGAAAACGATCCAAAAGCAGTTGAATATGCTAGATCGGCACAACTAATGTTGATGCACCTCCGAGGACTTGCATGCATATTCCCAGTGAAGAAGCATTTAAGAAGTTTCAGTTTCAGTGCAGGTAATCGAGATAATAATAATACCTGGGGGGGAAGACCAATGCACTCAACCGAGTCAGAGTGAGATGGTAGAGAATTAATCACCTGAGAGGAAATAAAACATTTTAGAAACTGATTCTATAGATTTTCACTAACGCTGTAAAGCTTATGCCTATTTACCACCACACAAGTAAGCACAATTTTTTGCAGGTTTACATAAATCTAGAGAAGAAACAATAAATGATTGAGAAGATAGTGAAAGACAATAACAAGCAAGACATTGGTAAATTATTAAGTTCACTATGTGAACAGAGCCATCCTTCGACCCTGTTATAGCACGACCAGTGGTACTAGTCATGTCACAAAGATCAGTGGTACTAATCGTGTGGATATTTCTAGAGATTTACACTTGTTAAAAACCAAACGGATAAATTAAGAGGAGATATTATTCTCATGAGGTGGATAACTCAACAACTGTAATCAGTAGAACAGTAGGCAGTATGCACCTACATGTAAAGGACTGAACTATGATGAGCCACATATTTGTACCTCTGCAACTAATTTCCTAAATTTACAATGTAATTAAAGAAATCAACTGGGAGGAGGATTAGTATTAAATATTACCTTTAACCTGATGATGTATTCTTCTTCTTCTCACTGCCGACATAGTGCTCATCATATACAAACTTTGGATGTACTCATCTCTGCCATTTCCTTTGGTCCTTGGAGCAACAACCCATCTTTCTTTGTTGGGGCAGGAACAACAGTTAAGGAAGGAGTAGGGGTGGTGGAGAAATCCGCGATTTTAGATGTTGAAATTGAGGGCTCGTTGATGGGAAAGAGGTGATCAAGTATTATTTTGCACTCCTTTAGTAAAAAATGATTTGGGCGTATAATCCATGATTGAATCAAGCTCAATATACATGCTCCTGCACTTCTGCAGTGCAGAGTTTCAAAATAATCAAGTTGGGGCCATCAAGCATAACAAACTTTGGAGTTTCGCTAGTACCCCAAAGTGTATATATAATCTAAAGAAACATTTGACAGAGGGTCAGTTATGCATGTATACCAGGGAAATGATTTGTATATCCAACAGCAGACATATACCCTACTCTACCTTTGTCTTCGATACATTCTAACAGTTATAGAGCAAGGTGGCCTAGATAGCCAACTAGCCAAGTGAAATGGTTGTGGGCAAGGCTATTCAAGCACTCCAAATTCCAATCACAAAAAGAGTCATTTAAAACAATTGATGATGATATTTGCGGGGTTTTACTTCTAGGTTTTCTCATACCTGGCATCTAATCGAGGCTCAACTCAGACTCCATTTGTGTCTAGTTAGACAATTATTCTCTATAAAGAAAAAGTCCCTACAGATATTTTAATGTTAGATTTCATTTTAATATTCCAAAAGCATTAATGGAGACTCTATAGGTTAAATCATTTAAAATGAAATCCAATGAATATAAAAAATATGGGGAAACCGAAATCACATCCAATTCATCCACAAAACGAGTGATCATAATCCGAA
The DNA here is from genome assembly GCA_023531295.1 of Papaver armeniacum. Classification (NCBI taxonomy): domain Eukaryota; kingdom Viridiplantae; phylum Streptophyta; class Magnoliopsida; order Ranunculales; family Papaveraceae; genus Papaver; species Papaver armeniacum. The sequence continues at coordinate 40,426 of JAJJWW010010748.1, read as the reverse complement.
GTGAAAATTCCAACAAAAAAATAAAACAATTGGACAAAAAAATAAAAAACCCTTACTTACATTTGCCCACATCTAAGTCCTCCTAAACAAGGATAAGTCAAATTGACATTTGCCGTGTGATGACAACCTTTACTTTCTTTAAATGTTACACCTATCAGAATATTCGAATCAAATGTCTAAAACTAAAACTATTGATGTTGTTGTATTACATATCTACTAAATAAAATATTATCCAAAATCCATATTGCTAGCCTAAATTCAGTAAACAAACTAAACTCACTTTTGAGTATCACTTCAAGTAGTTTTGTACAGACCAAACATTTGTATCTCTGCGGCTAAATTTCATGGCATAATCCAAAAATTCACAGTGTAATTAACAAAATCAATGAGGAGGATTAATATTAAATAGTTACCTTTAATCTAATAATGTATTCTTCTCTTTCTGAATGCCGACATAGTGCTCTTCAATTTCTGCCAATTTCTTTAGTCCTCTGAGCAACAACCCATTTTTCTTTGTTGGGGCAGGAACAAAAGTTGTGGAAGGAATAGGGGTGGCGGTGCAATCTGTACTAGTACCAGCGATTCAGATGTTCAAATTGAGGGCTCGTATGGAGAACAGCAGTTGTAGCAGCATCAGGGGTGGTGTTGCAATCTGCTAATGCTGCCATTTCTATGCAACTTGCATGCCTAGATTGAAGCATTGATTTTGGTAATTAGCTCAAATACAGTGTAATGGAATTAAAATCTCTGATAAAATAAGAAAAACAATTTCTGAAAGAAATTACAAGAAGCCGAAATGCAGCGTAGCAGCGATGGAGAGTGATAAAGGTGAATCTGTGAAGAATCAAACTAATGAGGAGTCACGGATCAAGCTGCTTGTTGTTGGTGGTGATGATAATGTTATTGAACCACCACCACTTGGTTCTGCCATGATTTGGTTGCGCCGCCGATGATAATCACAGATAGTTTTTAGGGTTTCTTTGTTTCTTTTTGTTCTCTCTAAACAGACGAGGGAGGCGGAGGCATAGGTTGGATGGACGTGTAATCAAGACTCAAGAGTTAACTTCTAATCGTTGATCTTTTTTAATGCAATGATATTTTCTTATTTTTTTATAAAAGGAAGTTTACTTTTTTTTTTTCCGAAAAGAAGGATCCGAGCCTCGTTCATTCGTTGAAATATTTTCTCCCTGACAACCCTGTTGTAAAATAGGATTGGTATATCGGTTACATTACAGTTTTAATATTGGAATTGTAAATTGTTCAGTAGGATTCTGAAGTTTTTACTTGATCATGTCTTCTTAAGACCATGACAATTACAAAAATTAAATAAGTGACCTTCCTTAATTATATGGTATTTATATTTTTTATAACGAAACCTTGCACCTTAAAGACTAAGTCTTATGGGGTGCTAGTCTAGCACCTAGATTATCAGTCAGGACTACCTCCTAAGTCTTATGGGAGTGCTTATCTAACAGCTAGATTAGCAGTCCACGCCAGCTCAGCGCTGAACCATTCCGCGAAAAGGTAGTTTTTCAAGCGCTGAATCATTCAGCGTAACTATCTAGCATGCTAGTTCACATGCTAGGAACTGGTAGGAGAGAGAACTAGTGTTAACTTTTTTGCCACACTTTTTTTTTTAATTGCAACACTTAAGTGCTAATCTAGCACCTCCAATCTAGCCCATAAGACTAAGTCTTTCTTGGGTCTATATTGTGTAGTCTTCACTGATAGTGTATCTCTTTTCTCTAGCCTTAGCATACATGTCAATTAGCAATTTGAGAGTCAGTTCAGAGTCGCTTTGGAAGATAACGTTTTGTCCTTTACATTTTGTCGCTAATTGGAAAGCTTCTTTGGCTCCAGTTCTCTCAAGATCTTCTCTGATAAGACAATCTGCATAGGTACCACTTCTTTTTTCAATGTTACCTATGTAGTCAGAAATAGTTAATCCCACTGTAGAGTTTGCCCTGTAATTTGACATTGACAAAGCAATGTCAATTTTCATAGTCATAAAACTGTCATATCTATTTGGTACTTCTGTTGTAATTTTGAGATGTTCATCATTCATAGGGTTGTAGTAAAGGTTTTGCATAATATCATAATCCATTTTGTTTATGTTCATTAAACTGTTTATGAACCTAAATATTGTTTTGATTATTTCCATGTTATCTAGTTTAATTTTTTTGAACACTACATCACATCTTGCCTTCCAAACATGCCGGTTCTTGTCTTTGCAAAGGACCGGCCGTCCATTGCAATGCCATTTCTATCATGCTTTGTAAACCAAGTATTGAGCCAATCATGAAAGTTTGTTAGTCCATTAGTAACATAAGACATGTCAAAACTTAGGTGCATCCAAACCTAAGAAACAAAATTACAAGTGATAAAGATATGAGACAGAGATTCCTCACCAGAGCTACACAAAGGACAAGAAGTCTGAATATCAGGTAAGATGGTTGCTACCCTCATATTAGTTGGTAAAATAGAGTGAGCCACTTTCCAAATGAACATTTTAATAGATGGAGTAGTTTGCATTTCCCAAATTCTGTTCCAATCTTGATTTTCTCTACCAGAAGAGTTTAGAGAGTTGTATAAAGACTTAACAGTAAATATACCTGAGTTGTTTGGGGTCCAAATAGCTTCATCCAAAGTATTATTACTTGGGATTGGGATCTTCAGTATTTTCTCAATCGTGTTTTGATCAAAAGCTGCCAATTTTTCAATATCCCAAATACGAGAACTAGTAATTAAATCACTACCTTTCTGAAATTTTCTTATGCAGCAAAGTTGTGTATTATCGGTGGCTTGAATTCAGGCACACAATGGTCGGTCCAAATATTTAATTTTTCTCTATTACATACTTTCCAAAAGCAATTTTTTTTAATTTGGTTGACTCTTGTTAATATTCCTTTCCAAATCCAACTATCTTTTTGTTTTGGTTTTGTTTTCATATGTGATATGTTATTTTGAGAGTAGTATTTTGCTTTAAGTATAGAAGCACAAAGAGAGTTTGGTTTTTCTTTAAGTCTCCAACCCATTTTTGCTATCATTGCAAGATTGAACTTTTGCAAGTTCTGAATTCCAAGGCCCCCCTCATCTATTGATCTGTTTATGGTATCCCAAGCTTTGAAGTACAATCCCTTTGTTCCTTTTTCATTCAGACCTTATTCATTTTCCCCCACACCAAAAATATCTTTGCATTTTGGTTATTTTATTACATATTTTGACAGGAATTTTAAAACAACTCATCTGGAAAACACACAAAGAATAGGCTATATTTTTTATCATGACCGTCCTACCTGAAGTGTTTAGGTTTTTTCCGTTCCAACTTAACAGTTTATTACTCATGTTCTCCACTATGAGTTCAAAAAAATTTACTTTAGATCTATTGTGAACAAAGGAAATCCTAGGTATTTTTCATTTAAAGGGATAATATTCACTTCTAAAATGTTAATCACCTTATTCCTAATGTTTTCATTCGTTTTACTACTGAAGAACACTTCATATTTTGAAAGGTTGATTAGTTGATCAGGCGCCTTACCAAACTCAGAAAAAAAGGTTAACAAGGTTTTTGTTGGTAAAAGCTTTAGCTTCATAGAAAATAAGACAATCATCTGCAAAGAGAAGATGACTGATAGCTGGGGCTTTAGGAGTGATTTTTATTCCTTTTAAAAACCCATTTGACTCGGAATACAAAAAGTAGTTCTTGATAAAGCCTCCATACAAAACAGAAAAATATAGGGTGACAATAGGTCACCTTATCGCAGACCCCTAGTAGGTTTGAAAAAATCAGTGGGGGATCCATTTAACAGAATGTCAACAGTGGTAGTTGAGATGCATTCCATTAATTCCATTCCATAAGAGAAAGTTTACATTACAGATGATGGGATCTAATCCGAGATTAGTCCTTTCTAAGAAAACCAATTTCTCATAGTTAGACATATTCTCCGTAGAGAAGTAGATAATTTTCTTAGCTCTAACTTCCTTAGAAAGTCTATCTTCTGAATCAACAAACTTTATAGTTTTAAACATAAAGGAAACCGAATTACAGTAATCAAAGTAAAATATGCATATGTAGATGCTATTATTAGCTCTCCAAGGTAGGTGTTCAGGATTTATTTCTTTGTTAATAGTCTTCACCAAAATCTGGCAGTCATTGATTAATAAACAATTGCTCAATTCCTGCTTTAGCTTCAGCTTCTAAGGGGCAGGAAACCCAACTTCTGCATGCTCGACAATTCCTCATGTTTCCTGCTTTATCCAAAATAGAGATCGCATATCCTATAGTGAAATCGAGATTCCATAAAAGATGCATCAAAATGTATAAACCATTCAAAATCTCTGTTGTGATACATTACTAGCATTACAAACTTCTCTCAAAAGATAGAGGATTTCTGAACAGAGACAAACCTAGTGATAGAGTGATTCTGGTGTATGGTGTTAATAATATCAATTAACTTTTGTGGCTGAATTTCCAAATGGACCAAATAATGAAAGAAATTTTATCATGACCGACTTTAAAAATTTTATTGTTCATCCAAAATTTGAACCAATGCAAAACATCATACCTTTATAATTATAGATGTTCTTGAAATCGAAAGAATCCCAAACTTTTATTGTAAAAGGGAGGTTAACAAACAAATGCGTTTCATCCTCCAGAGTATGACAATTACGAAGGAAACAGAAAGAGTTTGCATCTTTAACATATATAGACATTTTACGACTTAAAGAAAGAACAATTTTCCAACAAAACATATTAACTTTAGGTGTGGTGTTTAAACCCCAATTTTTTTTTCCAAAAAATCGCTTCATCTTTATCCATTTTGAGTTTAGTAAGAAAGTTATAAGCAAATTTTGTTGTAAGTTCTCATGATCTAGTCGTAAGCCATTTGATCATATCAGGTTTATCTAGATTGATATTGTTATAAAGTTGATAGCATTATGGACAGAGTTATCTATATATTTAGAAATAATATTCATGTCCCAATTTCCATTGTTGTTAATCAAATCAAAAACAATTTTAGGGATGTTATCATCAAGCTTAACCTGTAAGTAAAATGATCGATTAGGGAGTCGAGATCGGACCCAGATATTTATATCAATTCCATTATTCACTTGCCAAATACTGTTAGATTTTATGACTTCAGGCCTTTCCTAATACTAGACAACATCCAAGAAATTCTGTATTTTCTTGTTTTTCTTAATGGGTTATGATTTCGAAATATTTATGTTTAAGTATTTTAACCCAAAGTTGCTCCTCGTTGTGGATCAATCTCTAGGCCAGCTTGGTGATTAAATCAAGATTATGTATTTATGTTTATGAGGTATTTTATTCCCTAGTAATCCTCCCCGTCTAACGCCTTTTGTAATGTTAGGCCAAGCTTTAGGATAATAGCATTTATTTATTTTTTTCTTTTGCCACCGTAAATCTCTTTGAATTTTGTCTAAGTTATATAAAGTTTGCTTAGAAAAACCTAAGCATTGCATTTGGTGAATAGGATAAACACTAAGCACGGTTTTAATCGAAACAACACGACCAAATAAGTGATTAAACATCTTGACAATCCAACCTTGAAGGGAGGCACAATATTTATTAAGTAAAGGTTCGAAATTATTAACTTTATTTCTGTCAAAAAAAAAGGCGTTCCGGGATACTTATCATTCTTGGGGATTTTCCCAACTTTATTAAGAAATTTAGAAATGATTTTAGAATACTTGTTGTGAATTTTAGGAGTAAAGTAAATCCCAGATTTTTGAAAGTTAATGACTTGCTCAGTCATCTCCCCCAAAAAAATTGAGAATGTTCACAATATTTTTAGCTTCAGATAAACTAGCTTTAGAGAATAGAAAATAGTCGTCAGCGAAAAACAAAGGGGGCTATTTTAGTGACTTTAATCCCTGATTATTTTTTTTAATCATTTTCAGATTTTAAAGGAAGTTTAGAAAGAACCTCCATGCAGATAGTAAAAGGGTAAGGCGAAAGCGGGTCACCGTGACGGAGACCCCTGGACATGTATTTTTTTTCACCCGGCACACCATTTAAAAGAACTGAAAAGGAAGTAGTACATTGCATAATTAGTTGACACCAATCCTTGCAAAAGCCAAAAGAAAGAAGAGTCTAGTTAAGGAAATCACATTCGATTCTCAAAAGGCTTTTGGCAGATCTATTTTTAAAGTGTTTCCATTTTTGTTTTTAGAGATCTTCATGGAGTGTAAGATTTCATGGGCCACAATGATGTTGTCAGTAATTTGATGACCAGGAATAAAAGCAGACTGATTTTGAGAAATGAGTCTTGGAAGCAAAGGATTTAATTTGTTAGTTAAAAAGTTTAAGGTAATTTTATACGTAGTATTACTAAGACTAATGGAGCGAAAGTCGCTAGGCGTAGAAGGGTTTTGAACTTTAGGAATCGGAGTAATGTAAGTATAATTCATTTCTTTGAGAATATATATCTTTTTGAAAAAATCCAGAACAAGGTTGATAATATAATTTTTAACAATATCCTAGTGAGATTTAAAGAAGTCAGGTGGATAACCATCTGGACCAGGGGAACCCACTGGTTCATATTGAAAAGAGTGTTTTTTATTTCAGTTTCATCTGGAATTCTAATGAGCAGGTTATTATCATCCTCATTAATACAAGGATGAATGAGATTTTTGAGAGTATCTAGATGTTGCGCATTATTGAAAGTACTTATGTTTTTGAAGTGTTTATTAGCATGTTATGAATTTGAGATATATTATAAATCCAAATCATCTCTAAAAGAATGAACACAATTTATTCTTCTTCTATTGTTGGAAGCTTGGTGAAAGATGGCCGTGTTTTTATGAAACTCCTTAATAAATTTATCTTTCAAAAGATGATTCCAATAATCAATCTCTATTATACCAAATATCAAGTTTATTTTGAGTATTTTTAATTTCTAAGATAGGTAAAGGATATATAGTGTGGAGGTATTCCATTTTCTTATTAAGGTTATCAATGTTTTGGAAAATATTACCAAAAATGGTTTTGTTCCAATTAGTTAGAATGTATGAGAGATTTTTAAGTTTCCCTTAAATTTTATAAGCATTAAAAACAACTAAGACTACGGTTCCAATTTTTACATATAAGATTACTAAAGTTTTAATGACTTAACCAAGTTAAAGTAATTTTAAACGGTTTATGAGAGTGCTTATTCAAAGGTTTACAAGTTAACTGTATAGGAATGTGGTCGAATCAACTCTAGAAAGATGACTAACAATAACACTATGATAAAGATTAGACCAACAAGAAGAAGTTAAAACTCTATCAATATGTCCTTTAATGTTTTCAGGACCATCTCTATTATTAGACCACGTAAAAGGGATTCCTTGATATCTAAGGTCCATTTACCCCAGGACACTCGAATATTATCATGAAAAAACTTGTTAACATTAAAACTATTGTTTCCCCCTTGTTTATCATTAATATGCAGAATGAAATTTGAATCACCTATTATGATCCAAGAAAAACTAGACTTCATATGACAAAAAGAGTTTATTTTTTCCCACTGAGATTTTTTCCCCTGAGCAGTTAAAGACCCATGCATGCAAACAACATTCCAAGTATTGTTAAAACAATCATGTATTTCAACAAAAAAAAAAACAAATATCAAAAAATTCAGCAATGCATTTCACTTTGATATTATTATGACAGGCAATAAGAAGACCACCAGAAAGACCTATCCTATGAATAACAAACCAATCATGAAATTTTAGGTTCCTAGCCAAAATATTCATACTCTTTGTTTAAATGCCTTAGTTTCTGCCAGAAAAATGAAGTCAGGGTTATGCTTCTTAAGGAGGTATTTGAGGTGATTTCTTGTGAGGAGTTTCCTAATCACCTGCACATTCATGAAATGATTTTCATAGCGTAAAAATTAAAATTAAAATTTTTATAGACAAAGAATAAAGACTAGAAAATAGTACGCACTTGATCACTAAACAAAGTTGAAAAAGCGGTGGTATAACAACCACACCCAATAATACTTTCGACAATCTGTATGGACTTGGTAGGCCTTTAAGATGGTGTTTATTTATGTGCCTACATGTAATAACCGCAAGTGCACGGCGTCTATCGGAGACGTGGCAAGTACGGGTCGAACCACGAGACTTGTGGTGCTATGATTGATCAAGAGGGCTTACTTAACCGAATTTCAGGTGGTAATGTGTAACACAGGGTTTTGTACCGATACGGCTAAGTTGTAGTGACAATGAACTAAGAAATGATAAACAGTGGGGATACTAGGGTCTGCAAATCCACCACTAACTCCTATTGTGAGTTCAACTAAGTTGAAGTTCTTGTTCCTGTGGCAGACAAGGGTAGTTTGTCAATTCTACCACCTATCTAAGGAGTTTCTCCTAGTGATTCTTCAATTAACAGCTAAGGTACTAACCTAGAGCACTAGTTGTCTAATTAAGCACAACTAGTCAAGAGAATTAGCAATAATGATTGAGGCAAGAGCCGAAACACACTCAACACAGATATAACCTAACTACAATGTATACTTGGCATGCATTGTGAGAGAAAAGCATTGAGGTGTTAAAATTGAAGTTATCTGATAAAATTTAAGCACTCAAGAACATTCAACAGAGTTTAAACACAACATTGAATTAGGGTTTCATTGAAACCCTAACAAACTAAATTAGAACATCCAATGAACAATTAAACTACAAATTAAACCTAAATTGATGCTCTGGCTAGCCCAGGCATAAAGCTTTTCAAACACATCTCAACCCCTTTTATACATGCAGCAGCAAACCCTAAAACTCACTTCAAATTGGAATTAAAAACAAATTAAAAACGAACCCAATCGCCCATACTCTCTGAAGCGCTTGTTCCCTCTGCTCCTGCGGCTCTGAGACTTCCTACTCTGATTTTAGCCTTGATTTGATGTAACCCTAATTTCGATTGTCTCAACCCTAGCTTCTAAGGTGGAAGAAGCTACTGATGGAGATAAGTCGAAACGGGGTGGCGGAGTAGGTGGTTGATGGAGCTGTTGTTGTGGTGACAGGGGATAGGGATGATGATGATGGCTCTGATTTAGGTATGGGTGAAGGAGGTGGAGCTCTGCAGAGGGTATGGAGAAGAAAGAGAAGAAGAAGAGAGAAATGGGATGTAGTCGATGGGGTATAGGTATAGGGTGGTTTTGCTGTGAAGCAGGCGTAGCGGGATATGATGAGGAAGCTGTAGCGACCGTTGGATGAGGGGTAGATGATCTGAACGGCTGAGGGAGAATCGGGGTGATTTGGTGTTGAGCGGGAGCAGCGAGAAATGATGTGAGCGAGGGAGCGACCGTAGGATGTAGCTAGGTGATATCTCAACGGCTCGGGGTGGATGGGATCGGATCCGGGTCACGGCTAGCTCAAGCCCATGTCTTCCTTGTTGGGTTGCAACTGAATCGCGCGCGGGCTTTGGCTTTCTGCTCCTTAGACGCTTGTCTCCCATTCTTTGTTCTTTTGGCTCCTCGATTCCTCCGAGCTTTATTTACTACCTAAAAACACAAAATTAATTAATACAAATATTTATTCTTAAAAACAAATAAAATACAGAATCTGGGATAATATCTGGATCCTGAGCACAAAAGATGAGTAAAATGCCAATAAAAAGGTATATAAATATGTAATATTTGGCACTCATCAGGACTAACTCCAATATTACTCAGAGAGCACCAGCTTATAAAGCTATCTCTATCAAGAAATATATCAAAGAGTTATATCTCTTTTTCTCATTTCAATCAGCAAATCAAACAGATAGAAATCTATGAGCCTGATTGATATGAGAAATACTTGGACGGTACCAAAGACCAGTGCCCAAGTGTCGATCAATTTATATCCAACAAACAAAGGTCGGATTTATTGATTGAACTACGCACAACCTATGATATTTCAATTATATAAACAAATATAATGCGGAAAAGAAATAACACAAACACCGGAAATTTTGTTAACGAGGAAACCGCAAATGCAGAAAAATCCCGGGACCTTGTCCAACTTTGAACACCACACTGTATTAAGCAGCTACAAAAACTAGCCTACTACAAGTTCACTTCGTACTGGAATGTAATTGAGTCCTAACCAAGTCTCACAACAATTAAGGTACAGTCGCGTTCATTTCCTTACGCCTCTAGAACCACGCTGGATTCTACGCACTTGATTTCCTTAGCTGATCTCACCCATAACTAAGAGTTGATACGAATATTAGAGCTTAGCTCGGTTGAACCCACCAAGCGTTGGTATTTCAAGTTTGGTTGTCATATTTTAGTGAACCAAAACTCATTTAAAGAGTCGATTGATTATGTACTAGAGTCAACTTCGTATAGGTTAGCTTGAAAGTATTAGGATATGAGACATTACAAGTATTGCGAAGACTTGAAGAAGTGAAGCAAGGAGCTACAATGACAACATCATCCTTCCACTTGAGGTTAATGATATTTGACTTGAACTGTTTCATTCCCTAACGTATCTTTCAAGTCGTGGATATTGAAAACATAATCGTGAAGCATGAATGATTATACTCTAGTTAGACATAGTATTAAGGAATACAATACAAGGTTTATTAAATAAACCGTTAAACTTTGTATATAAGACATCGACATAAGCGTTTGAATGCTATTGTGATTATGTATGGGTATGAGGTGAAGATTTCATCCTAGGAAACAATGTTTTACATTCGTTTAAAGGAAGTAGTTCATAAACTTGGTTTGGAAATCGAAAGGGAAATCGCTAGGCTTATTGGTATTGTGATTGATTAGATATCTTTTGAACTACTAATATAGCATAACAGCTCATGAGTTGTTTATGTTCTTGGTAAAAATATTCACAAGGCCTGACTTTTGTATTGGTATGACTTTTATTAGTGAAACTGATCTTAAGTAATCACCTGAGATGGTATGATCGATTTAGTGTTATTGGTATGACCAACTCTAGGCAAAGGGGAACCGATCACAAAGGGGAATCGATCCTTGTAAGAGGTGCAACATGTTTTTAGCAGATGGGGGAACCGATCCTATGAACATGTGAAGCACGTTTTTGGTGAAAAGGGAACCGATTCTATGGACATGTGGAACAAATACAAGTAGTTACCATAAGTATGTGGGGAACCTATCCTAGTACCTAGTCAACTGAATTTTTGGAAATATAATGTGACTATGCACAATACTCACATGGAGGTAGAACCGAAACTTATTTTGGTAGAACCGTAAAACCCATGATTGGTGATTGAGAGTTCTTAATCAATCACATAGTTCTTGAAAGTCAGATGAACCAATTCTAAACTTGTTTGGAAGTGTGGCAAATCTGTTTCAAGATTGTAAGTATGAAAGAGGACTTACAAAGTAATGATGTCGACATTCTTTGAACATGTGCAGTAACGCCTATCTTTTATTGTTCAAAGATATTCCTAAATAGCTATAGGAAATCCCAGATCGAAATATAAGTTGAGAATTTTTTAATTAAGGTTTTTAATTTTATTTTTGATAACTGAAAAATTGGTAATGTGCATTTACTAATTGAAGATTTTCTAAGTGATTTTCGGTCAATGTTTGGACTAAGCATTTCTAGGAATTATGGAAACCGAATCTGGAATATATTGCATAACTTGAGAATATTATCGGTTTTGGAAATTCCTTGGTGTCCAAACTTCCTTGGTCTATAAATACCAAAATTTGCATTTCTAGCAAACTAATCCTCAGAGCCAGCAAAACTACCTAGTTATGTTGTTACTGGTGGAACCGCCTATTCGGAGAGGAAAGAAACCTAATTAGGCAAAATCTCTTACGGCCGTTCAGTTTAAAGACTTCTTTGGGATTGAGAAGCTCTATTAGTACCGTTGGTGGGAAACTAGATAATTGCGGTTTATTATTAGTTTTCGATTGATTTGATTGACTAATGGTTGTTGAACTTTGATTGCACCTAGTTTGTTTATGCTTGAGAATCTTCTATTTTGATATATGATTCACTCAAACTAGATCGAAGTTTCGACGGGGATCTTTAGATTGTTTGTAGTTCTAAATACATCTTGTGATGATCCATTGTTAACGAGACTCGTTATGTGCGTGATTGATCACAAGAGATTCAAGTTGATTGTGTGCAGGTACTGATTCAAGATTAAAGAAGATTTGAAAACAAAGAAGACTATGAAGATTTCTGATTTGGGTGCATAATCTTTGGTGTGCACAATACTTGTTTCGGTTAAAAAGGATCCAACTATAATCGGTATATCCTTGTGGTAGATTGGATTGGTTAGTTGAGTATATCGGCATCAATACAATTCTTTGTGATTCAAAGTATTGATTGCAAAATCTAGACGATTACTTCGGTAATTGTTAGTAGATAGATCTAAGGACCTGACAAAGGAGTTTATTGAGATAAATGGAAGAGCCTTTTGTCAAACTCACATCACTTGGTTGAAAAGAGTTGATAACAAACAGTTTGTTGTTCCTTTTACCGTTTGGAATACGAACCAAAGTAATTGTTGCAAGTACGTGAATTATTCATAAGTTGGAGGCGTGGGAATACAAAGTAACTAGGTGAACTATAGGTTTAGTTCCTTGGTCTCAACTATACGAAGTTGGTTTGATTTTGTATAGCGGCTTAATCTCGAGAGTATTCACCTGGACAAGGTCCCGGGTTTTTCTCGCATTTGCGGTTTCCTCATTAACAAAATCTTGTTGTGTCTTATACTTTTCTATTTCCGCAATTATAATTGTTTTTATTATAATTAGAAGTAAAATACACAAACTTTAATTCCTATTTACTTGATAGCAATCCTATTGTGTTTGGTTAAGTCCAAACCTATTATCAAGTAAACATACTTCGTTGTTGTATTGTCTCGATCTCGTATCCATAGACGATCACACGAAGTGTGAACCATTAGTTGTATTGTCTCGACTCAATCCATAGACAATCACTTTCGGAGAAAGGACTTATAGATGGAAAAGTTTTAGATTGAGGTATATTTGGGTACCTCGTCTTTTCAATTGGTATCGGAGCGAGGCAAACACGAAAAGATCTAACAATCTGTGTTTGGTGCGATCCAACCTATAAGAAATTGAATTAAATGAAAGATTTGATTAACGTTTAAAGATTTTAGATGGTCCGAAAGAAGACTCAAGAATATCCCTCTTGCTCTTGTTAAAATGTTAGATAAAAGGATTGAACAAACCGGTCATATACGATGAGATCGGTAATATCATGATTGATAAAAACGGTGAAAAACACGGAAGAGTCTAAGTCAAGAGATTCTCAAAGATGCTCAATTCTTTCATCCGGACATCTTAAAAACAATCTAATAACGATCGGACCAGAACCGTTTTCAAAAGGGATGGAATTGTTTAATTGGAAGATTTGTTTTGCAAAATGTCGATTAATCGTGTTAAGAAACTTTTTAAGAACTTAACAAACCATCCTAAATCTGGTGAACAATGTCTTGGAGCATTTCCACTTAAAACAACCTCACCATTACAATGATTTCTAGATAGTGGATGTAGTAGACATATGACAGGTGATATTTCTTGGTTCACAAAAACAAGAATACAAAGGAGGATCGGTAACCATCGGAGATGGAAGCGACTCTCTTATTAGCAAAAGGGTAATATCAAACTTCCGGGTATTCCCGAAATCCATGATGTTGTTTATGTTAAATGAATGAAAGCTAATATTCTATCTCATTCGACCAAATTTGTGATAAAGGTCGAAAAGTTATCTTTAATATGAGAGGTTGTGATATTGAAGATAAGTCCGGAAAAGTAATTTTTCGAGGACGTAGAAGTATGAATAATTGTTATCTCCTTGATATACAATCCAATTTATACTGTAACTTGACTAAGGTTGAGTCAACTCATTTGTGGCATGAACGCTTTGGTCATATCAACTATGCGAATGCTAGGGAAGCTCATTAACCGTGAACTTGTCAAAGGCGTTCCAAAAATTAACACTAAAGTAGAAGGTGTTTGTGGTGCATGCCAAAAGGGTAAGCAAGGAAAAATTCCACACAAACTTTCTCGAGACATAGCCACTCGTGCTCCTCTCGATCTTATTCATATGGATCTATTTGGTCCAATCCAACAAGCATTTGTTGGAGGAAATAAGTATGCTTTAGTAATGGTAGATGATTATACACGTTTCACATGGGTTGCTTTATCAAGCAAAAGAATGACACTCTTGAGGAGTTCAAAATTATTGTGAATAGAATTCAAAATGAACAAGGTCGCAAGCTTAAGAAGATAAGAAGCGATCGTGGTACAAAATTCAAGGATACAAAAGTATATGAACACACCGTAATAGTCATGGAATTAGTCATCAATTATCTGCTCCTATTACACCTCAGACAAATGGTGTAGCTGAGAGAAAGAATAGAAATATTCAAGAAATGGCAAGAGTAATGCTTCATAATAAAAACCTACCATTAACCTTCTGGGGGGGAGTTGTATTTACAACATGTTATCTTATAAACAGAGTCTATTTAAGATCTAAACTCTAAATACCCCATATGAATTATGGTATGGAAGAAAACCCAATCTAAGCTATTTAAGGGTTTTCGGAAGCAAATGTTATATTCTCAAAGACAGAGAACATAAAGGAAAATTTGATTCCAAAAGTGATGAAGGAATCTTTCTTGGCTATGCTTCTGACAGTCGTGCCTTCAGGGTATACAATCTCAGAACCAAAGTCATGATGGAATCAATTAATGTGGTTATTGATGATATTAGGGATTTTTTCCAAGACAATCATACTGCAGCAGAGCTTCCTCCCTCTGAAACTATTATTAAGGAAAAACAGACTGAAGTCGAACCATCAGTTGTTTCTTTAATTAGTGACACGGATGATAAAGACGATAATGAAAGTATTGTTGAACAACCCAATGATACCGAAAATATTGTCCAAAAACCTGTTAAATGGGTACATCAAAGACACTCTTCTGAAGGCATTATTGGAGATGCCAATGCTAGAGTTATGACTCGAAGAGAACTTCGGAACGTCTGTCGCTATTCATGTTTTCTTTCTTCAATAGAGCCAAAAAACGTTGAGGAAGCACTCAGTGAACCTGCTTGGGTAAACTCAATGCACGAGAAACTTAATCAGTTTAAAAGACAAGAAGTGTGAGAACTTGTTCCTAAGCTGACAGGAGTAAACATCGTTGGAACAAAGTGGATCTACAAGAACAAATCAGACGAATTCGGGACGATTGTCAAAAATAAAGCTAGGCTCGTTGCTTAAGGATATTCTCAAATTGAAGGTATTGATTTTGATGAAACTTTTGCTCCTGTTGCTCGTTTAGAATCAATAAAATTGTTACTTGCCTATGCTTGCTATCTTAAGATAAAAAAAATTCAAATGAATATTAAATCTGCATTTCTTAATGGGGATTTAAAAGAAGAGGTATTTGTTGCTCAACCTAAAGGATTTGAAGATCCATTATTACCAGATTATGTCTTTAAACTTAAGAAGGCCTTGTATGGTCCAAAACAAGCTCCAAGAGCTTGGTATGATAAACTGACATCCTTCTTACTTCAAAAAGGATTCTCTAGAGGTGGTGCTGATAAGACACTTTTCACCAAATGGAGTGTAAAAAATGTACTTGTAGCGCAAATATATGTAGATGACATCATCTATGGATCCACCTCAAAATCTCTAATGTATGAATTCTCAATCTTATGAGTGGAGAATTTGAAATGAGTAATGTTGGAGAATTATCATATTTTCTTGGGTTGCAAATACAACAACAAAAAGACAGTATTCTACTTTCTCAAGAAAAATATGCAAGGAATTTAGTTGAAAAATTCGAACTAAAAGGTGCAACACCTATGGTAACTCCGATGCCAACTACTGGAAAACTTCAATCGAATCCAGGTGAAAAATCAGTTGATCAGAAATTACACAGATCCATGATAGGGAGCTTGCTTTATTTAACTGCAAAAAGACCAAACATTTCTTTTAGTGTGGGATGTTGTGCTAGATTTCAAGCAGATCCTAGAGAATCACATCTCAAAGCTGTAAAACGAATCATTAGATACGTTAATGGTACAATAGATTATGGTCTATCATACTCTATGGATACCAACAACAGTCTTGTTTCCTATTCAGATACTGATTGGGCAGGATGTGTAGAAGATCGTAAAAGCACCTCTGGTGGTTGCTTATATGTTGGTCAAAATCTTGTAGCTTGGCATAGCAAGAAACAGAATTCACAGTCCTTGTCAACCTGTGAAGCGTAATATATTGTCTTCTTTGGTACATGTTGTACCCAACTATTGTGGATGAAACAAATGCTCATTGATTATGGAATAAATATTTCAACGTGAGCATACCGTGTGATAACTCAAGTGCTATTCGATTGATCGAAAACCCGATTGAACATTCTCGTACTAAACACATAGATATCAGATATCACTTTATTAGAGAGTTATATGAGAATGGTGTTATCAAATTAGAGTATGTTCCATCCGAGCGTCAGCTAGCTGATATTCTCACCAAACACTTAGATAGAACAACATTTGAAAATCTAAGGAAATCCAAAGGGATTGTCAAGGTACATTAGTACTTTGTGCGTCCGGTTTTTAACTTTTGCTTGCAATAGTTAAAACCGGTTTTCAACCTTTCTCTGGTAAAGGTTGGTTATTGTTATTTTTTTGTTTTGCATAAGGATGACAACATAATGATATTTCGATATCAATTCTCCCTGGAAGAAGATGTAAACATATTGAAGAAGAGGATGCGAAATTTGAGGTAACGACTTTGTTAGTTAATCGTTTTCCTGTTGTCGATGGTGGTTTTTAAACAAAGGGTAAAATCGTAAAACCCCAAATAACCTAATGTCGCCGGTGACACATTTATTAGAACATTTAATACATGTAGTCAGTAATTAATAGGGGGTATTTTTTCAAATTAGGGTTACAACGAGCAAAACCCTAATTCACCTCCGTGCCAATGCAAATCATGCCAGCCACACCTAGCCCAAGCTAGCCGCGCCATGCCAAGCGCACTCTGCCTTGGCCCTAGCTATGCTAGTCACACCAAACGCGCCAAAGCATACCAACCATGCTAGCCACACCTCCGTGCCAATGGCAAATCATGCCAGCCACACCTAGCCCAAGCTAGCCACGCCATGCCAAATGCACTCTGCCTTGGCCCTAGCTATGCTAGTCACACCAAACGTGCCAAAGCATGCCAACCATGCTAGCCGCACCTCCGTGCCAATGGAAAATCATGCCAACCACACCTAGCCCAAGCTAGCCGCGCCATGCCAAACACACTCTGCCTTGGCCCAAGCTATACTAGTCACACCAAACGCACCAAAGCATGCCAACCATGCTAGCCGCACCTCCGTGCCAATGGCAAATCATGCCAGCCACACCTATCCCAAGCTAGCCGCGTCATGCCAAACACACTCTGCCTTGGCCCTAGCTATGCTAGTCAAACTAAACGCGCCAAAGCATGCCTACCATGCTAGCCGCACCTCCGTGCCAATGGAAAATCATGCCAGCCACACCTATCCCAAGCTAGCCGCGCCATGCCAAACGCACTCTGCCTTGGCCCTAGCTACGCTAGTCACACCACGCCAAGCCAAGCACCCTTACCTTGGCCCTAGCCACGCCATGCATAAATGGCGCCCGTGCCTAGGCTTGCAAACCGTGCAACCTAGGCCAAATTGGCCACGCATGCCATTTGGCACATGCCAACACGCATCGCTGGTAGCTTTCCTTACCAGACCGTGACCCTAATGGCCACGCATGCCATTGGCACATGCCAACACGCATCGCTGGTAGCTTTCCTTACCAGGCCGTGACCCTAATGGCCACGCATGCCATTGGCACATGCCAACACGCATCGCTGGTAGCTTTCCTTACCAAGCCGTGACCCTAATGGCCACGCATGCCAACACGCATCGCTGGTAGCTTTTCTTACCAGACCGTGGCCCTAATGGCCGAGCATGCCATTGGCACATGCCAACACGCTTGCTGGTAGCCTAACTTGCAAGCCGTGCAACCTAGGCCAGCTTGGTCGTACGTGCCATTGGCACATGCCAAAACCCACGCTGGTAGCCTAACTTGCAAACCGTGCAACCTACCACCAAGGCATTCCGCACATGCCATTGGCACATGCCACACACGCCACTAGCAGCTCTGGCATTGCCACTTACACTCAACGTGCAACCTACCACCAAGAACTTCCGCACATCCCATTGGCACATGCCACACACGCCACTAGCAGCTCTGGCATTGCCACTTGCACTCAAGGTGCAACCCGCAACAAAGGAATTCCGCACATGCATGCCACTGGCACATGCCACACGCGCCACTAGCAGCGCCACTTGCACTCAAGGTGCAACCAACACTCGAGACATCAACACAAACTGGGGGATGCTTTCCAGGGTCTTGGTTTGGCGATCACATCATGCAGCGTACACTACGCTCACATTAAGAAAGCGTGAATAGGAATAAAGCGGTCAAATAAATGAGAAAATAATGGTGAAAACGTTTTCACCCATAAACACCATGCGGTTACCACCTCCTCCCATTATTTCTCCCTTTACTCTCTTCCTTCATGAGGCCAGGGTACGTTTCAATCTCGACTTGTATAAATAGGTCTTACCTATTTCCACCGACAACAAGTCTCGGTCGGCGAGAAAAAACACAACACTCTCGAAAAGGCAACTTTGCAAGCTCTCCAAAAAGCTTTCATCTCTTGCAAGCTTCCGAAGCTTTCACTTTCGATACAAGTCGAGACACTACTCTCCCGCACTATTCTTGTCTCAACACCTTTCTTTGCTTCCCTTCCCAAATCAACCCTTCTCATCCACTTTGTGACCGAAACAAGTCTGGAACGACCATTTCTTGGTTTAGGCTGGACTTGTACAGATTGATCTCTCAAATCTAGAAAGTGCTCACGTGCAGCACATTTGTTTAGGGTTTAAACCAGTTTCTCACTCACCTACCGAATTTACCAAAATCGGCGGAAACGATTTTTACCCATAAACAATTGGCGACCACGGCGGGAGGATTGATCTATCGGTTACAATACCAACTCCGATTCCTGATTTCGTTTCCCGAATGTCGAATCCCAACATGGTGGAACTCAGGTCCGGAGCGGCTGCCGAGAATACCAGCACAGAACACATCCATGATGTTAGCGTCTCTCCAATAACGTTGTTGCATCACCTACTGACTACAGTAACATCGAATGCACTCCCTCAAGCGTAACACCCCCAATCACCAGGGCCAGAGCCGCTACCTCCTCTAGTGTCTCTGCACAACCCTCTAATCACGGCAACGAAAATATCTCTTCGGGTGTCACGCCACCAATCACACAGGCCGAGCCGCCGCTGCGGCCCCTAATGCTTCGTCTAGCATGGCGCCTCCGACCACAACTAAGGTTTCAACTACCACGCCGACGGGACGAGAGACCGGAGGGACCAGAGGAAGTCGTCCTTATGTCACCATCGCTGATTTGATGGAACGACAGGAGATGCTCGCCAGAGCCTAGACGGATATGGTTTCAACGCATAAGGAGGTACTCGTCTTTCTCAAGACCCTGACAGAGCGACTACCACGTGAGTCGCGTCCTCCAGAGCCGCTTAGGAACGTCTCTAACAACCCCGATGCCAGCACCTCGGCGGAGCACGCCTCCACGGATGAGGAAACTCGCTAGAATCCCGTTGGAAAGAAATCAGCCGCCCAACTTCGTCACGCGAGAAGATCTGGAACAACTTCTCCGCAACCGAATCAAGAATGATGAATTGGACGTGCATCATCACCAACCCCCTTACCCATCCTAAATGCAGAGAATCCCTCTCCCAAGAGGGTACTCTTCTCCTCAATTTACCCTGTACGATGGTACCGGAAGTGCGCATGAGCATGTCTCCCGTTTCCTGGAATCCCTAGGTGAACATGAATATAATCACGTTCTTCGTTTAAGGGAATTCTCAAAATCACTTACTGGAAGGGCGTATACATGGTACAACAACATCCCACCGAACAACATTCCCAACTGGAGTAGCATGGTCACTGCGTTTTACAAGAAATACTTCTTGGTGTCTGAACAAGTTACTTTCTCAGACCTCGGAAGAATGTACCAGTGGGATAACGAACATCCGAATGATTTCGTCAAAAGGTTCAGGGTTCAAGCACTCGACTGTCACGACCCAAACGTAACCGAGCAACAACTGGTGAACGCGTGCATCAATGGTATGGTTCCTATTTACTGCGCCTTTCTAGAGAACTTGCGCTTCCAAATATTCTCTGAACTCCATGAAGCCGCCAGACGATTCGCAACAACAGCACCAGCATTACTGGAAAGAGCTAGGCCAAATCGATCCGAAGACACGCGTGAAACTCGCGGGAGTAGATGCCTCATCAGCAAGCAATTTAATGCCGGCTCATCCTCTGTGAACATAGTAAACGAAAGGGGAAAAAGGAAAGCCCCAACTACGAGCCACCAGCCAAAACGTGAAGCGCCGGCGCAACGGGAACCCTCGCCACGAAAGACCATCACTAAAACTCCCATGTAGCATCATGAGACCGAAGGAAATACCCTTGATTTCTCGTTTCCCATCGAGGAGGTGATTGACCTCCTAGAAGCCTGGGTTCAAGATGATGTTATCAGACTGCCACCTCCCAGACGTCCACCAACTGAGGCTGAGATGGCGAACCCCAAGTACTGCCATTACCACAGATTCGTTCACCACCCGACCAGCGATTGCAACAGACTAAAGCATATTTTCAAAGAAAGGATAGATACGGGAGAACTCCAACTAGGAGACGAAAGAGTGCATCGAGACCCACTCCCAATAAGAAACTGCGGGTCCTCTGGGGACTCCGTGCATGCGACTGTACAATCCATGATGCAACATGTATGCGAAATTCTCTATCTTTCCAAGGTGCGGCGCAAGATATTTTCGCAGATCTTAATCGCGTTGTATCCGGCAAACGACTTTTCTCTCCTCGGAAACCATGCCGGGGGCCCAAGCTTTCCAAACAAAGCGGAACCAAAAATGAGAACTGGGGACTGCTGACCACGTCTCGTTTAAGAGGTAACGAATTTGACGACACGCTCATCGACACGGCCTCTGACCATAACATCATTACTTTCAAGACACTAAAGGCAGCAGGATTTACAAAACAAGACGCTACATATTCCCCGTCCGGGATTAAGAACTTGAGAGGAGAAACTTTGAACGTGCATGGCTACATCAACCTAGAGATCAAGATGGGAGACGCTATAACGCATAGCAAATTCCATATTGTAAAAGAACTAGATCATGACATGATATTGGGACGCTAATGGGTGCTCGACAAACAAAGCGAAATTGGATGTGCACCCTCTGCTGACGCCCACGCCCGAAGGAATTTCCAACAAATCATCCCACTGGTTATCGCATCAACGAACTATTGAAGGAACCCATACATCCGGAGAGGACCCGTTGGCGCTAGCTCATGGTTTTCAAATGCAAGTAAGTCTGACCGAGCAAACTTTTCTGCAACCGTCTTTCCTTCCCCCATTCTCGTCATGGGGACTCGGCGCGACATCGGCACGAACGCTGTCAAGAAATGTGAATGGGGAGATGGACCATTTGAACACTTTGCACGAAGCTTGGAAACTTCTATTGAAACCAACAAATCCAAGACTCAAACGGTTGCACGACGTCTGAACCCGTTTTTAATCGGAGATGTAGTGGTTAAGGAAAGCTCGTTTCAAGTTGGGAGGATGACAGTAAAAATGGCTATTCAAACTGATTCGCCAAATGAAAGAGAAGATGAGCTGTATCTCTGGTTGCGGATACCCTTTTGGGAGGATATTGCAAGCTCATCAATGAAGACACACCTGAAGGCGTGATAATTCACTCGTGATGGCTCAAGGCCTCCAATCCCTAAAATGCTGTACTTCCCAACCACTCCCCCTTTTAGTATTTCCTTTAACAATTCCTCTTAGTAGTTGTACTCCCCAAAGATGAATACACCGTTTGTATTTTTTCCCTGGAGATTCCCTTTTCCGTCAAAAAAAAAAAAGCATAAATACATCTCTTTCCAGGAAAATTCTCCAGATATCAGAGAAATACATTAGATAAAACCAGAAAACCATTGCAGCCATCATACCACAACCTCTTTCAAAAAATATATATGAAGCAAAATGTTGAATGATGAAGAAGAAGGTAAAGATGAGTTTACGAAAAAAAAAACATCAGGGGAACTAAGCAGCTAACAGAAATAACAAAAGGGAAGAACTAGCCCTCGAAGGATGGAGCCCAAGTCCCCTCGGGCAAGGCTATCTTCAAGCACTTCCCCAAGTAATCCCTCGGGCAACAAAGGTTTCATTCAACGGTGTTAGCGGCAAAGAACCTCAACATCCCATCCCGAAGCAACCACAGGCAAGAAAGCAGTGTCCTCCCCAACGACCGGTCCAAAGATACGCCACCGTGACCCCTCCTAAGATCACCAACGACACCTTTGGCATCAACTTTAAAGGCTATTTCGTTTCCGTCATATGCTCCTTCGAAGGTTTTCTCATTGACACTTCGAAGAAAGTTTTTTGATTCATCCGCATCAAAATCAAGAATCATGGCGCTCTCCTCCAAGAGCCTCACACGTTCGCTTTTCCGTCGCTTCGACCTAGAAACTGTCCGATCCGCCCCATACCCGGACAGAGGAAAGGTTTTGCCGCACTGAAACTTCTCAATATGCCAGACTCTTCCTCGTTCTCTCGCCCCTCCTCCATGCTCACTGAACCCAAGAAAGTCCAAACATGCACCTGTTCTTCATGGGGATAGATGGAAGGGAGGTCCTTAATGATTTCACTAGCTTTATGGAACAGAGATTCAATCCCAACCAATGCCTCCTCAAGAGAAGAAGATCGATATCCGCCAATTCTGAAGTCCTTCTCTGAAGAGTTAAAGGCGCGACCATCCCTGGAGGGTCCCATCATACACTGCAAAAAAATGGGGAAAATAATCAAGTTCCACCCTATCTATACACATATAAAAAGAGGATAACATGAACAGAGAAGAATAAGAAAACATACCGGTACGATCTTTTTAGCCCGAATAACCCTAGTCGGGGTGCTTTTGCAAGAGTCAGACCTCGCGCCTTCACTTGGAGAATCTGTCTGTTTAGAGGATGATTCGTCTCTAGGCAAAGAAAGAAACTCAACAAGAAGAACCTTTTCTCAAACAAGGGAGACGATACAATTGCGTTGGGTATGAATACAGAACTTTAAAAAAGGAAAGGAAGCAATGAGGGACATAACGCTTCCAGATTTTAGCATGGATAATGCTCTGATTGAAGCCGCGTGAAGGAAGGCAAAATAAGGAAACTTTGTTGTTTGTAGAAACACCTACTCCCTCCTTGTTTACACCGGTCCCATCAAGCTCACGCCAGTTTCCCAATCTCCCAAGCCACACCGGTCCCACCAATTTCGCCAACTTCCCAATGACCGCCCAAGTCGCGCCAGCTAGCACGATCAGCTTCCCCACCTTGCGCCGGTCCCACCAGCTAGCATGCTCAGTTTCCCAACTCGCGTCAACTTCTCGATACCGCCCAGCTTCCTGTGTCTCAATGATGCTGACTTCCCAATTGAGCCAGCCTCACGATTTGTGCAAAACTACCAGAGGAAAGGATTCCAAATCCTATTTATAAAAAGGTCAGAAAAGCCTCCTCAATTCTATTTACGATTTACTACTGATAATTTGTCACCATCTTATGCTTACCTCGCAACAAAGCTCCTGTTCCGAGCTAAGCAGGGGACTTAATGTCGATGGTGGTTTTTAAACAAAGGGTAAAATCGTAAAACCCCAAATAACCTAATGTCACCGGTGACACATTTATTAGAACATTTAATACATGTAGTCGTAATTAATAGGGGTATTTTTTCAAATTAGGTTACAACGAGCAAAACCCTAATTCACCTCCGTGCCAATGGAAAATCATGCCAACCACACCTAGCCCAAACTAGCCGCGTCATGCCAAACACACTCTGCCTTGTCCCTAGCTATGCTAGTCACACCAAACGCGCCAAAGCATGCCAACCATGCTAGCCGTACCTCCCGTGCCAATGGCAAATCATGCCGACCACACCTAGCCCAAGCTAGCCGCGCCATGCCAAATGCACTCGCCTTGGCCCTAGCTATGCTAGTCACACCAAACACGCCAAAGCATGCCAACCATGCTAGCCGCACCTCCGTGCCAATGGCAAATCATGCCACCACACCTAGCCCAAGCTAGCCGCGCCATGCCAAACGCACTGCCTTGGCCCTAGCTATGCTAGTCACACCAAATGCGCCAAAGCACGCCAACCATGCTAGCCGCACCTCCATACCAATGGCAAATCATGCCAGCCACACCTTGCCCAAGCTAGCCGCGCCATGCCAAACGCACTCTGCCTTGGCCCTAGCTATACTAGTCACACCAAACGCGCCAAAACATGCCAACCATGCTAGCCGCACCTCCGTGCCAATGACAAATCATGCCAGCCACACCTAGCCAAAGCTAGCCACATCATGCCAAACGCACTCTGCCTTGGCCCTAGCTATGCTAGTTACACCAAACGCGCCAAAGCATGCCTACCATGCTAGCCGCACCTCTGTGCCAATGGCAAATCATGCCAGCCACACCTAGCCTAAGCTAGCCGCGCCATGCCAAACACACTCTGCCTTAGCCCTAGCTACGCTAGTCCCACCACGCCAAGCCAAGAACCCTTACCTTTGCCCTAGCCACGCCATGCCAAAATGGCGCCCGCGCCTAGGCTTGCAAACCGTGCAACCGAGGCCAAATTTGGCCACGCATGCCATTGGCACATGCCAACACGCATCGCTGGTAGCTTTTCTTACCAGGCCGTGACCCTAATGGCCACGCATGCCATTGGCACATGCCAACACGCATTGCTGGTAGCTTTCCTTACCAGGCCGTGACCCTAATGGCCACGCATGCCATTGGCACATGCCAACACGCATCGCCGGTAGCTTTCCTTACCAGGCCGTGACCCTAATGGCCACGCATGCCATTGGCACATGCCAACATGCATCGCTGGTAGCTTTTCTTACCAGGGCGTGACCCTAATGGACACGCATGCCATTAACACATGCCAACACGCATCGCTGGTAGCTTTATTTACCATGTCGTGGCCCTAATGGCCGAGCATGCCATTGGCACATGCCAACACGCTCGCCGGTAGCTTTCATTACCTAGCCGTGGCCCTAATGGTCGTGCGTGCCATTGACACATGCCAAACACGCACGCCGGTAGCCTAACTTGCAAGCTGTGCAACCTAGGCCAACTTGGCCGTACGTCCCATTGGCACATGCCAAAACCCACGCTGGTAGCCTAACTTGCAAACCGTGCAACCTACCGCCAAGGCATTCCGCACATGCCATTGGCACATGCCACACACGCCACTAGCAGCTCTGTCATTGCCACTTACACTCAACGTGCAACCTACCACCAAGGCATTCCGCACATGCCACACATGCCACTAGCAGCTCTGGCATTGCCACTTGCACTCAAGGTGCAACCCGCAACAAAGGCATTCCGCACATGCCACACGTGCCACTAGCAGCGCTACTTGCACTCAAGGTGCAACCAACACTCGAGACATCAACACAAACTAGGGGATACTTTCCAGGGTCTTGGTTTGGCGGTCACAGCATGCAGCGTATACTATGCTCACATTAAGAAAGCGTGAATAGGAATAAAGCGGTCAAATAAATAAGGAAATAATGGTGAAAACGTTTTCACCCATAAACACCATGCGGTTACCACCTCCTCACATTATTTCTCCCTTTACTCTCTTTCTTCATGAGGCCAGGGTACGTTTCAATCTCGACTTGTATAAATAGGTCTTACCTATTTCCACCAGACAACAAGTCTCGGTCAGCAGAAAAACACAACACTCTCAGAAAAGGCAACTTTGCAAGCTCTCCAAAAAAAGCTTTCATATCTTGCAAGCTTCCGAAGCTTTCACTTTCTGATACAAGTCGAGACACTATTCTCCCAGAATTATTCTTGTCTCAACACCTTTCTTTGCTTCCCTCCCCAAATCAACCCTTCTTGTGACGGACCGGAAAATTTCGCCTTTGGCGCGTTGCCCCGCAGGCCGCAATCTCCCCGGTGCGCCATGATGAAGCTACGATCCGGGCCTCAAAGCTAGGCAAATGCACGTCCAATTGCCCTTGCAAGCATGCTCGTGGAGCATGACGCAGCTAACTTAGCTTCCACACCGTTCCAACTTACCCTTGTTCCGCAAAGGGTTTAAGGCCATAAGGCCAATGCCAATGCATTTTTCATGCATCTCTCGGCTTTACCTTTACGTATGGAATTCATAATTGAATTTCCTAGCTAGCCGAGCAACCGTCACATTGTCGTGTCTTGTCCGTGCATAAGCCTTGGACTTTAGCGTAGGCCACACCAAGCCCTTGCCATTTCCCACGTTACCTCGCTTACCATCTCTTTATAACTTGATAGGAAGTATGAGCATCCACTTACCGGCATGCAACTAAGCCTCATCATGTCTAGCCACAATCATCTCTCGCGTCGAGCTATCGAGCTTAGATGATATGAGGGGCCAACGTCTTTGGACCTACAATGCCGCAACTCATTGCGCCGCCTCACGTACCCTTCCCTACTCTAAAGGGATCAAGCACGGACCGTAGTTCATCCGCGAAGGGACGAAAATTAAACCAAATCGTTTGCAAGGCTGTGGCTCAGCAAAACGGTAATGGCCTGGTCCGTATAGGCCATTCCGCCAAGATGCATAATGATTATGCATCATCGGGTCCGCGCCGTGGCATAGTGATGCCAACGCATCAAATACCCTCTTCGAAAGGCTACGCAACTATAAATGAGCCTTAGGCATCATTTATGCTCTTCCCACTAAGCTATGAAGCTTACTTGGTACATAGTCCGCATATGCACCTTCAACCAACTACCCCTCCCTATATATGTCTTAATGGAATTTCTACAAGTATGAAAAGGGGAGCATATTGACATGCTTCACTATTCATGGCCGTTACCATGAATTTCTCAATGACCGAAATGATTGCCGAAGTTTCCGTTCTCCGTTGCACAATGATTGTGTACCACTGCTTCGTCTCACTGCACAATGATTATGCGACATTCTCTTTGGCATATCGCACAATGATTATGCAATGTTCTCTCGACCAGCCCTCTGCGGTCTCGATGCACAATGATTGTGCGATATTGGTTGTTGGCCAATAACTCTCATAATGCGCAATGATTACGCTGTAAGCTCAAGGCCACCTATCCAACTGGCCTAATGCATCATGATGATGCAATATTGTCCCTTGGCCAAATGCCAAACATAATACGCCATTTTTGGCGCGGTGGTTGCCCTAACCCAATCCACCTTTTTCACGCCGCGGAAGCTTTGGATGAAGCTTCATCACAAGCAAATGGCGCATCTTTTAGCATGCGCCATGCTAAAAACACGGGTGTTACATTATCACACCCTTCAAAGAATTTCGTCCCCGAAATTCAAAACCAAAGCTATTGTGGACAATCTCTTCGAGTTGGATTCCATGAGCAAAAGTCCCATACCGTATGCTCGAAATCACGGGTTTCTTCAAGTTGTCATGAACAACAATTTAGACCTTCTCGAGCACATGTCCCATACCACCTGCCCGGGGATCCAAAAGTGCCCACAACTAAACCAAGAATCGCAATTGGCCAAGTGCCAAGAGGATATCTCGACAAGGTATCCCGAATGCGCATCCCATACTACGCACTCAGAAGTCCCTAAGGGTCACAAGGTTGAAAGATGTCATCGAAATGACAAGGAAAAACTCAACGCAACACTGTGAGGACCAATCTCTAATGCCAGTGCAGTTGGATGCAAGCCACCGTCTGATAGGTGTAGAATACACCGTATTTAATATCTAGTATTTATGCTTTCTTTGCGAGTTTTCTTGTAAGTTATGTGTCTTATATTTGCTTTTGAGTTTTATAGGTGTTTTGGGAGTCCTTGGGAGCAAAAGAAGGCGACAAGGTCCATTTGGAGTGAAAATGAGCAAAAGGATTAATTCACATGCGAGGAATGAGCTGTCAGTTCACTGCGACCGACGATTGAGCAAGGGCGGAAATAGGCAGTCAGTTCTCTGAAACTGACAGGCAAACGACTCACTTTGGCAGCTCTTATCCAAGTCACTGGATGTCAATATCCAGTCCGTACAGACAGACCTGATTAGGTCGGGTGTTTCTCAGACAATTAGATTGTCTTTCACTACCACTCAGCCTCAAATTCAAAAAGAGAGAAGGCATGGCAGCTCCATAATTAGTTGGAGACGCAGAGAATTCACAGGTGAAATTCAGTGATTCTTTCTGTGAGATTATGAGAAACAGAAATGGAAGAAATCATGATATGAAACTGAGAGTCAAAAGGCAGTTAGGGTTCATGTATTTGCAGAGGCTGAATATCTGTGCGGATTGGAGCTGTGGTACAGATCGATGGAGGATTAGAATCAAATCATGAAAGAACACCAAGGTTGTTTACCATGGGTCAAGAGCCCTATCTGAAGCCGAGAAGAAGAAAGGAAGAAGGAGCACAGGAAGCTGCTATTACAGTCAAGAAACAGGGAAGAAGAGGAACTTATTGTCATTGGTTGTGACTTATGAACATAGAGATTAATGGGTGATTATAATGAATGGGTTTTGTATGAATTTGCATGGAAGGAGATGTGGAAATGTTTAGGTATCAAAACTGCAGTTGTTCATCATTTTTAAAGTCAGTCACATCAGTATTTGCAGAAATGCCTGAATGAATATATTTTTACTTCAAGCTCAGCTGTGACCAGCCTGTTGTTCAAAGTCTGGGAGAGTCAGCTAGGCTAAGGCATAATGGAGCTGAATGAGAGTGAACTGCAATTGCAGGTCATGATAATGCCGGTCTTTATGATGAAAGAAAAGGCGTTAAAGGAAATGTCGTGTGTGAGTGGAGTTGATTAGGAGCTGAACTGGATGCTGAGAAGGCAAGGAGTGGTGGCAGGGTTGCAAGATGGAAGAATTGGTGATGAGTTTGCCTTGGAATGGTGGCTTGGATGAGAAATCTAGGCAGAAAAGGGATCAAGGCAACAATGATGCTGGTGGTGCTAGGCCTGGTTGTTGGCAATGGAATTGGTGGCTGCTTGATATGAATGCAGGGTTATATGGCAATCTGGGCGTGGTCTGTGACACTGATTCGGGCTAGGGTGTTGGCTGCTGTGAATGTGGCCCTATTGGTGGTATTTGAGCGTTGCAGGCAAGGAGCTGGGATGCTGGTGCTGTTGCTTTGAGTAGAGTGAATTGCAGATGGTGGTACTGTGAGTTATGGTGGTGAACTGAAGATGGTTAAGCTGCTGTTGCAGCTGAAGCTGGAGCTGTAGAGCTGAAGTGAACTGGCACTGGCGATGTTAGGTGCTAGCATTGACGTTGCTGTGTTGGTGGGATTTCATAGCTATTGCAAGATCAGGGAAGCTGCAGTTGCGCAGTTGAGAACAAGGTGCAGTCTCAAGAAACGGCGGTTGAAGTTGCACAAGAACTGAATCGCAGATGGAGTGAGGCTATGGAACAGGGAAGCTACAAGGTAGTGGTTAGGCCAGCAATGGGAGCCAGTATGGCCGTGGTCTTGGCGGTATGATAGAGCGAAAATGGAGCAGAGAGGAGGTGTTGCTCATTACAGTGTGGTCAAGGGAGTTGCGAGTGGAGCTGGTGGTTAACTCTTGGCAGGCGTTAGCAGACAGCCGATGCCGTGATGCTGGCTTGGACTCGGTGAACTGGTAAAGATGAAATACCGTTGTCGCGCGTTAGAGAATGAAGTCGCGAAGGATTGCGGGCTAATTGAAGTGCGAGAGATGGCCCGAGGCGATTGCGAATCTTTGCGCCATGAGGATGAATCAAATATGCAAACAAATGCACTGAATCCTGAAATGGCAGGACTGAGGCTGGAATAGAGTAAGTGAAGCAATGGCTCAATTTGCAGAGCCGGTGGCGAGGCGGGAGTGTATTACAATGACACCGGAGCAAGTGATGGTGCGATGGCTAGCTGGAGAGAGAATTGAGAATGCAGCTACACAGAGCTGCAGGTGACTTGAACTGAGTGGGTGCAGGCAGCTGTGGTGAAGGTTGCGTAGGCAAGAATGGAGTTACAGCCAGAATGGCTAGGCAGTAATGGCTCGGGTAGTGAAAGAACTGAAGTGAGTTGAATCTGCAGGGCAGATATTGCTGTCATGGATCAGAGTCTGATGCAGGAAGTAAAACAGATGCCGCAATAACAATGCACTGCAGTCAGCAGAAACGAGCGAAATTGGTAAAGTCAGTGAGCATAGTTCCGGTTATCGGATTTTGGAACCGGAAGTGGGCAGCAATGTTTCAAAGGATCGCGAGGGGGTACGCAGTCGGATGCAAGAGTTGACGGCCGGGACATATGAGCTACGCGTCCACGCTTTGGGCGTTTCTGCAAGAGATAAAGAATTGGTTTGGGTGATTTTTGTGAATGTTTGGAATGCAGAGAAGGGGAGATGAGCTGCTGGGAGTGTGCACTCGCTGGTGACAGTTTCCGATGACAAAAGCGGCTGGAGACAAATTTTCCGGTGACGGATTCCGGTGCCGGCGGCCGGATTCCGGCGATGACGTCAGCAATCCGGCGACCCGTTTTGAACCCAAAATTTCAGAGACATATTTTGCACTTCTGGGCTTGGTGGACCAACTTGGAGACGGGTTTGGAGAAGACTTGACCTACTTTTGGGTATCCTTTTGGGAGAAGCATATAAATAGAACTTTTTCTCTAAACCTAGAGATATCTCCATTAGGGAGACTTCTACTTTTGTTCTAGGGTTTCACATGATAGGTTCTTCTAAACTTTCTATGATGATTTCCAAAAACACAAGTAACTAAGTTTTTATTATTGGTTAAAGACGTAGTTGGATTTTGCAACCAAGTTATGATTTTTATGAACTAGTTTTCTCTCAATATTATCGTTTGATTTCTACGGGTTACAATAATTGCATGATTGATGGATTGCAATATGATTGAGTGTTTGTTTAGTCGAGTCTAGAATTGATTGAACTCACATCCATATCTATAGCTATTTTAGGGTTTTCATCGAGCGATAACCTTGAATATGAGTAGCATGATATGATTCTAGGTTGTAGTGATACATCCTCGTAGTCATATGTAGAAATTGACCTTTGTTCGAATTGTTTGCGCAATGTATTTCAATTGCATTGATTAGCCTATTTCTGAAACTTAATGCTCCTAGGAATTGAACTTGATTAGCGCAAGGCGTTAGGTTATTCTTTAGGTAGAATTCACATACGCAGCTCTAATGTGTGTGTTGATGAACTTTGGAAATTACAGAGTATTCTTGCAATAAGGTATTCTATGGCTTTTGATGATAGCGAGATTAAATACGAATTCTATTCATATATTCAAAAACTTGTTTACAATTGAAGATGAAACCTTTATCCAATATTTTCACATCCTTGATTTGCGAGTTTACTTTTTATTGTTTTGTTTTTATTTTATTTTTATTTACACAATCAGAAAATCCTCGGTGTTTTATATAGGAAACCATAACAATTTGACAACCTAGACCTCTCTGTGGGATCGATCCTGTCTTGCCCTTGCTATATTTATATTTTGAGTAGTAAGAAAGTGTAATTATATTTGTGTCGCTACGACAATGATCAAATTTTGGCGCCGTTGCTTGGGAGGCAGCGGTTGTTAATTGTTTTTGGTTTCTTATTTTTTGTATTTAGTTTTTGTTTTATTTTTGTATTTTTTTTTTTCTTATTTTCTGGGTTTTAACCTTGTTTTGAGAATCTTATTTCAGGTGCTTATTTCGATGGAAGGAGCATATTGGAACAACGGATACGGGTTTCAACCTCAACAATATGATAACTACCAATTCCATGGGTATAATCAAAACCAATTCATTGGTTATGACCAATATTCCATGGAACCTTGTGGTTTTCCTCAACAACCTTATGGTGAGTATGTGTGTGAACAACAACAAGGATGGGAGGATTCTTATGCTCTTGAACAAAAAGTCTCTAATTTTATAGATAAATTTTCCACCTTTTTACAAGAGGAATTTCGAAAAGCTAAAGAGACTACAAACGAGCAACTCCAAGAACTTCGTGAAGGTATGACTATCTTACGAAGAGACATTGATCAATACAAGGAAGATATGGATAATTCTAATGTGCATATGGTTTGTGATGAATATTTGATTGATGCTAATGTTGAAAAAGGCCAATCCTTGGGCACTTTCGTTGATAATTGTGTAGTTAACTCAACTCTTGATCGTAATAATGATCATTCACCTATTCAAAAGGATGAGTTCGAGATTAGCAACACTAAATTCAGCGAGGAACAATCTTATGTTGACTATGATAGTGACGGTGATTATGATACATTGCTTGAACCAACTCATGGTGACATCTCCGAGAGTCTTTTGGGATCAAGATGAAGATGAAGAGGAATATGACGACACTTGTGTAGATTACTCGAGCATTGATCTTAATAATGATCAAGAGCCTATTCAAAGGGTGGAGCTTGAGGATGATGCATTTTTGAGTGTTCTAAAAAAGTTTCTTATGATAAAATTTGGATCCGCAAAAGAGTGTGTGCCTTACAACAAAAAGGAGGAATGTGTTGAGAATGATACCGGTTTAACCAATATTGTGGAAGACCCAATTGAGCTTGCAAATGATTGTAATGATGATGTTTATGTCGAGACTTTGGTTACGGCAGAAACGGACGAAGAATGGTTGCAAGGTTTGATAGAGGACCATGATATACAAGAGGTGAATAATTCACTTGAGTTTTTCAAGGATGAAGAGGATTCCGTAATACAAGAGATTGTGCAAGGTTTATCTAGCCCTTTGCCTATTGTTTCTTCTCCTTTACCTCTTATTGGTTTGAATGTACATGCTTCGAGAATATTGTTGAATGACTTTGTTTCTCGATTTCCGCCATTAGAGATACTTGATTCTCATACTATGCAGGTTATGGAACAAGAAACCATGGAAGTACCCGATTCTTATATTCTTTATACACTTCCAAGTGTGGACAAGAATAAGTGTGGGGGAAGCTTTTATCGGTTCATAGCTTCACTTTTGCTTTATATTACTAATATTTATGTGAAGCTAGTGTTTGCAAAACAGGTTCTATGGACGGATCCCCAACTTTTCAGATTATTGGTGTATGGGGAATGAATCTTACAAGAAGCTAAGTCGGGCCGTCGACTTTAAAAACAAGCGCTTAGTGGGAGGCAACCCACCGGTTTTGTATCTCTTATCCTTTTGCTTTTTATTTTTGTTTCGTTTATTTATTTTTTACTGTTTTTATATCATATTTTCATCCCTATGTTTAATTTCATTGAGTCCGTAATCCATCTTAGAAGAGAATTATGCCGAATACCTTTTCGTCAGAAAATTTCAGACTGCGCGTAGTTCAGTCCAGAGACCATAACTGTCAGACCGTTTATCGAAACACTGTGACATTTTGACACTGTGTAGAAAACACGTAGGTGAACAACTTTTGTGAAATGGAGTTTTTCCAAATTCCTTACCAATTTGCACAGTTTTTGCGTTTTATCTGCTGTTACGTCAGAATTCAGAACTTTCGGTTTTACACATTGAGGACAATGTGAAGTTTAAGTGTGGGGAGCATTTATATGTTTGTATAGTTTGTTTTTGACACCATTAGTGGATGGAACCATTTTGAATGCAGGAGTTGAGGAACCAATTAACTAAAGGGGACGAATATAGCTCGAAATCACAAATTAACATGATAGTTGTTACCATATCTCGGAATATCACCATATTACATTCTATTTTTATTTTTCCATATTTATCTATTGTTCTCTAAGTGCTTTGGTGGGTCACTAAAAATCGACGTGTTATTACTGCTAGGATGAAATAGAGTGATTGAGTTACTAAAAACAAAAAAAAAACAAAAAAAATATATGAAAAAAAAAAAAAAAAAAAAAAAAGGACCGACCAATTAGACCAAAACGGAATAAAAAGACACTTGGGAATAGCAGTATGTGTGAAACGTAGTCCCTGTCTCCGTCGCCTAAACAAGCGTGGAATGCAGGATCCAAGGCAACTATCATGTACTTGCTGACAAGAAGCATGCGCTTGGATCCAAAAGATCTAATCATGCCGTCTAAAAAAAAAAAAAAAAAGAAATTGGATCCAGTTTGATCCAATCATATAAAAAAAAAAGAGAAGAAATTATTATTGTGTTGAATAAAGTCACTCTTGGTTCCCTTGTATATGCCAATTGATTTGATGTAGCATTCAGCACGAAGTAGCTCAATCCAATAGGATTAGGTTCATCTTAGCAGTGACCTTCAGACAGATATGGGAAACATCGAACACTTGTGAATATTCGCCAACATCTACATCTTATCCATCTTCTTAATCTTTTCATTGTGATTGTGGTTTGTTAGTTTCCGAGTATTGTGGCTTGTTCGACTATCTAATTAGAGTTTATTTACTAATATATCAATTGAATTTGCAAGGTACCTCCTCCTGTAGTCAATTTGGATTCGTTCATTGATTTGTCATAAATAGACGGAGTTTGAAATATAGGTTTTGTAGGTATATCTCTTGTAAACCTTCACGAGACTATAACTCGTCCACTAGGGACACTTAGTGGTTTAAAGGCTTGTTATTTATGCTAAAAGTGACCGTAGCCTCGACGACACGGAGTTGTTGTATTTTAGTGTTTTATTTTGTTTGATTTGCTCGAGGACTAGCAAAGTCTAAGTGTGGGGGAATTTGATAGGTGTAGAATACACCGTATTTAATATCTAGTATTTATGCTTTCTTTGCGAGTTTTCTTGTAAGTTATGTGTCTTATATTTGCTTTTGAGTTTTATAGGTGTTTTGGGAGTCCTTGGGAGCAAAAGAAGGCGACAAGGTCCATTTGGAGTGAAAATGAGCAAAAGGATTAATTCACAGGCGAGGAATGAGCTGTCAGTTCACTGCGACCGACGATTGAGCAAGGGCGGAAATAGGCAGTCAGTTCTCTGAAACTGACAGGCAAACGACTCACTTTGGCAGCTCTTATCCAAGTCACTGGATGTCAATATCCAGTCCGTACGATGCACTGATTAGGTGGGTGTTTCTCGAACAATTAGATTGTCTTTCACTACCACTCACCTCAAATTCAAAAAGAGAGAAGGCATGGCAAACTCCCATAATTAGTTGGAGACGCAGAGAATTCACAGGTGAAATTCAGTGATTCTTTCTGTGAGATTATGAGAAACAGAAATGGAAGAAATCATGATATGAAACTGAGAGTCAAAAGGCAGTTAGGGTTCATGTATTTGCAGAGGCTGAACATCTGTGCGGATTGGAGCTGTGGTACAGATCGATGGAGGATTAGAATCAAATCATGGAAGAACACCAAGGTTGTTTACCATGGGTCAAGAGCCCTATCTGAAGCCGAGAAGAAGAAAGGAAGAAGGAGCACAGGAAGCTGCTATTACAGTCAAGAAACAGGGAAGAAGAGGAACTTATTGTCATTGGTTGTGACTTATGAACATAGAGATTAATGGGTGATTATAATGAATGGGTTTTGTATGAATTTGCATGGAAGGAGATGTGGAAATGTTTAGGTATCAAAACTGCAGTTGTTCATCATTTTTAAAGTCAGTCACATCAGTATTTGCAGAAATGCCTGAATGAATATATTTTTACTTCAAGCTCAGCTGTGACCAGCCTGTTGTTCAAAGTCTGGGAGAGTCAGCTAGGCTAAGGCATAATGGAGCTGAATGAGAGTGAACTGCAATTGCAGGTCATGATAATGCCGGTGCTGCAATGAAAGAAAAGGCGTTAAAGGAAATGCTGTGTGTGAGTGGAGTTGATTAGGAGCTGAACTGGATGCTGAGAAGGCAAGGAGTGGTGGCAGGGTTGCAAGATGGAAGAATTGGTGATGAGTTTGCCTTGGAATGGTGGCTTGGATGAGAAATCTAGGCAGAAAAGGGATCAAGGCAACAATGATGCTGGTGGTGCTAGGCCTGGTTGTTGGCAATGGAATTGGTGGCTGCTTGATATGAATGCAGGGTTATATGGCAATCTGGGCTTGGTCTGTGACACTGATTCGGGCTAGGGTGTTGGCTGCTGTGAATGTGGCCCTATTGGTGGTATTTGAGCGTTGCAGGCAAGGAGCTGGGATGCTGGTGCTGTTGCTTTGAGTAGAGTGAATTGCAGATGGTGGTACTGTGAGTTATGGTGGTGAACTGAAGATGGTTAAGCTGCTGTTGCTGTTGAAGCTGGAGCTGTAGAGCTGAAGTGAACTGGCACTGGCGATGTTAGGTGCTAGCATTGACGTTGCTGTGTTGGTGGGATTTCATAGCTATTGCAAGATCAGGGAAGCTGCAGTTGCGCAGTTGAGAACAAGGTGCAGTCTCAAGAAACGGCGGTTGAAGTTGCACAAGAACTGAATCGCAGATGGAGTGAGGCTATGGAACAGGGAAGCTACAAGGTAGTGGTTAGGCCAGCAATGGGAGCCAGTATGGCCGTGGTCTTGGCGGTATGATAGAGCGAAAATGGAGCAGAGAGGAGGTGTTGCTCATTACAAAGCGGGTCAAGGGAGTTGCGAGTGGAGCCGGTGGTTAACTCTTGGCAGTGATGTGCATGCAGCTGCAGATGATCTTTGTGATGTCGGCTTGACCGGTGAACTGGTAAAGATGAAATATCGTTGTCAGCCGCGCTTAGAGAATGAAGTCGCGAAGGATTGCGAAGCTAATTGAAGTGCAGAGATGGCTCGAGGCAGGCTGCGAATCTTTGCGCCATGAGGATGAATCAAATATGCAAAGCCGCAAATGCACCAACTGAAATGGCAGACTGAGGCCGGAATAGAGTAAGTGAAGCAATGGCTCAATTTGCGTAGCCGGTGGCGAGGCGGAGTGTATTATGCCTGACATCGGAGCAAGTGATGGTGCGATGGCTACCGGAGAGAGAATTGAGAATGCAGCTACACGAGCCGCAGGTGACTTGAACTGAGGGGTGCAGTAGCCGTGGTGAAGGTTGCGTAGGCAAGAATGGGAGTTACAACGTAATGGCTAGGCAAGAATGGCTCGGGTAGTGAAAGAACTCGAAGTGAGTTGAATCTAAGGCGAGATATTGCATCATGGATCGAGTCTCGATGCAGAAGTAAAACAGATGCCGCAAATAACAATGCACTTAGCAAATGCGAAACGGAGCGAAATTGGTAAGCCGGTGAGCATAGTTCCTGTTATCGGATTTTGGAACCTAAGTGGGCATGGCAATGTTTCAGTGGATCGCGAGGGGGGTACGAGTCGGATGCAAGAGTTGACGGCCGGACATATGAGCTACGCGTCACGCTTTTGGGCGCGTTTTCGCAAGAGATAAAGAATTGGTTTGGGTGATTTTTGTGAATGTTTGGAATGCAGAGAAGGGGAGATGAGCTGCTGGGAGTGTGCACTCGCTGGTGACAGTTTCCGATGACAAAAGCGGCTGGAGACAAATTTTCCGGTGACGGATTCCGGTGCCGGCGGCCGGATTCCGGCGATGACGTCGGCAATCCGGCGACCCGTTTTGAACCCAAAATTTCAGAGACATATTTTGCACTTCTGGGCTTGGTGGACCAACTTGGAGACGGGTTTGGAGAAGACTTGACCTACTTTTGGGTATCCTTTTGGGAGAAGCATATAAATAGAACTTTTTCTCTAAACCTAGAGATATCTCCATTAGGGAGACTTCTACTTTTGTTCTAGGGTTTCACATGATAGGTTCTTCTAAACTTTCTATGATGATTTCCAAAAACACAAGTAACTAAGTTTTTATTATTGGTTAAAGACGTAGTTGGATTTTGCAACCAAGTTATGATTTTTATGAACTAGTTTTCTCTCAATATTATCGTTTGATTTCTACGGGTTACAATAATTGCATGATTGATGGATTGCAATATGATTGAGTGTTTGTTTAGTCGAGTCTAGAATTGATTGAACTCACATCCATATCTATAGCTATTTTAGGGTTTTCATCGAGCGATAACCTTGAATATGAGTAGCATGATATGATTCTAGGTTGTAGTGATACATCCTCGTAGTCATATGTAGAAATTGACCTTTGTTCGAATTGTTTTGCGCAATGTATTTCAATTGCATTGATTAGCCTATTTCGAAACTTAATGCTCCTAGAATTGAACTTGATTAGCGCAAGGCGTTAGGTTATTCTTTAGGTAGAATTCACATACGCAGCTCTAATGTGTGTGTTGATGAACTTTGGAAATTACAGAGTATTCTTGCAATAAGGTATTCTATGGCTTTTGATGATAGCGAGATTAAATACGAATTCTATTCATATATTCATAAACTTGTTTACAATTGAAGATGAAACCTTTATCCAATATTTTCACATCCTTGATTTGCAGTTTACTTTTTATTGTTTTGTTTTTATTTTATTTTTATTTACACAATCGAAAATCCTCTGTTTTATATAGAAACCATAACAATTTGACAACCTAGACCTCTCTCCCGGGATCGATCCTTTCTTGCCCTTGCTATATTTATATTTTGAGTAGTAAGAAAGTGTAATTATATTTGTGTCGCTAACTTACGACGGCGATCACCGTCCCCGACGGATTTGCCGGTTGCCACTGTAAGTGGGATGCTAGCCGGCTCGACATTAACGCACACCGTTGGACGGTAACGTGTGGGGATGATCGGTCCCATTGTCTCACCCACCGTCCCGCACGGTCTTCCTGATGCTCGTAGCGGGGGTGCCACGAGGCCTGGCAAACTCACAAAGACTTATACAAGCTCAACTCGATTTGCAAAGTAACGGCTCGGCAGCTTACAAACTCTTTCCGCGCTGAAGTTGGCCTACTCTCCAACTTTAAGTTTCCATCAAGGAAAATACTCGCCAATGAGTCCACTCCGCACAAGTCCCTAGAGTTTTCTCGGAACTTGCTCTGATACCATCCGTGACGGACCGGAAAATTTCGCCTTTGGCGCGTTGCCCCGCAGGCCGTAATATCCCCGGTGCGCCATGATGAAGCTACGATCCGGGCCTCAAAGCTAGGCAAATGCACGTCCAATTGCCCTTGCAAGCATGCTCGTGGAGCATGACGCAGCTAACTTAGCTTCCACACCGTTCCAACTTACCCTTGTTCCGCAAAAGGGTTTAAGGCCATAAGGCCAATGCCAATGCATTTTTCATGCATCTCTGGCTTTACCTTTACGTATGGAATTCATAATTGAATTTCCTAGCTAGCCGAGCAACCGTCACATTGTCGTGTCTTGTCCGGCATAAGCCTTGGACTTTAGCGTAGGGCCACACCAAGCCCTTGCCATTTCCCACGTTACCTCGCTTACCATCTCTTTATAACTTGATAGGAAGTATGAGCATCCACTTACCGCATGCAACTAAGCCTCATCATGTCTGGCCACAATCATCTCTCGCGTCGAGCTATCGAGCTTAGATGATATGAGGGGCCAACGTCTTTGACCGGCAATGCCGCAACTCATTGCGCCGCCACGTACCCTTCCCTACTCTAAAGGGATCAAGCACGGACCGTAGTTCATCCGCGAAGGGACGTAAAATTAAACCAAATCGTTTGCAAGGTCAGGCCTAGCAAAAACGGGTAATGGCCTGGTCCCAGTATAGGCCATTCCGCCAAGATGCATAATAATTATGCATCATCGGGTCCGCGCCGTGGCATAGTGATGCCAACGCATCAAATACCCTCTTCGAAAGGCTACGCAACTATAAATGAGCCTTAGGCATCATTTATGCTCTTCCGCTAAGCTATGAAGCTTACTTGGTACATAGTCCTATGCACCTTCAACCAACTACCCTCCCTATATATGTCTTAATGGAATTTCTACAAGTATGAGAAGGGGAGCATATTGACATACTTCACTATTCATGGCCGCTGCCATGAATTTCCTGAACGACAAATGATTGCCGAGTTTCCGTTCTGTTGCACAATGATTGTGTACCACTCGTTCCGCTCTGCTGCACAATGATTATGCGACATTCTCTTTGGCATATCGCACAATGATTATGCAATGTTCTCTCGACCAGCCCTCTCTGGTCTGATGCACAATGATTGTGCGATATTGGTTGTTGGCCAATAACTCTCATAATGCGCAATGATTACGCTCGTAAGCTCAAGGCCACCTATCCAACTCGGCCTAATGCATCATGATGATGCAATATTGTCCTTGGCCAAATGCCAAACATAATACGCCATTTTTGGCGCGGTATTGGCCCTAACCCAATCCACCTTTTTCACGCTGCGGAAGCTTTGGATGAAGCTTCATCACAAGCAAATGGCGCATCTTTTAGCATGCGCCATGCTAAAAACACGGGGTGTTACACTTCTCCTCCACTTTGTGACCGAAGCATGTCTGGAACGACCATTTCTTGGTTTAGTCTGGACTT
>JAJJWW010010747.1:0-59733 GCA_023531295.1 Papaver armeniacum | reverse complement strand
TGATTTATCAAATGACGGAACAAAACTCATAGGTTTATCTATGGGAAACATATTTATCTATACAATAGACTTTTCTGTGTGAGACATATTTGTTTATCAGGTTTTCGACTTTGGACCGTAGAAACTCTTAGTTGTGGGTGATATTAGCTAAGGAAATCAAGTGCGTAAAGTCCTGTTGGGATTCAGATACGTAAGGAGCGCAACTGTACCTTTATCATTGTGAGATTGGTTAGGGCTCAACTACATTCCAGTCCGAAGTTAACTTGGAGTAGGTTAGTGTCTGTAGCGGCTTAATATAATGTGGGGTTCAAATAAGGACTAGGTCCCTGGGTTTTTCTGCATTTGCGGTTTCTTCGTTAACAAAATTTCTGGTATCTGTGTTATTTCTTTTTAGCATTATATTTTGTAATATAATAGAAATATCATAGGTTGTGCATAGTTCAATCAATTAGAGAATCCAACCTTTGGTTGTTGATTATATTGATTGACACTTGAACATTGGTCTTTGGTACCGTTTAAGTTGTTTCACATAATAATCAGGCTCACAGATTTTTATATGTTTGATTTGCTGATTACATTGTGAAACAGAGATACAACTCTTGGATATATTTTCATTGATTGAGTTTGACTGTCTAGTTGATTCTCTTGGAATTATATTGGAGTTTGTCCATACAGATTTCTAAGCGAAATATTGGGTGTGGTTGCTAGACCCCCGCTTTTTTATCTTCCGCCTGATTGCCTTCCTGTAGGTGTTTTCGGTTGTGTGTCGTGGTATGTCCGCAGTAAGGTTCTGATTTCATGGAGCATAGTTCTCAGGTACCATGATGCTTCATTTTTGTGCCAAATGAAATGAACCAAGTTCTTGAGACCATTCTTTGGTTGTCGTTATTCTGGCTACCAGAAGCATAACCCATGTCTCCTCCATTAAAGTAGTGGTGATTTTCAGAGGTTGTGCTAATGTCCTAATTGTGTTTATTGAGGAAAAACTGTAAATGAAACCTCCTCTAGCTAGTCCCAGGTGTCCTCTTGACGACCCGTTCGTGGTAATTTTAATCAATACCGGGTCTAGGAGGATTCATCCAATCTAGAATAAGTGTGACCCAAACATTGCCATCTCGACTGAAAATCTACCCTCATTGTCAAAAATCTTCCCTTGATTCATGGCAAAAAAATTCCTCAGTTACTTATAATTTGTTACTTGACCCACAAAATCTACCTTATGATGCAGAAAATTTCCCTTTAGTGATCTACACTTAGTTAAGTGATTTATCTAAAGGATTCAACGACTCTTTTACTCTCTTCTCTCTCCAAAAAAGCTTCCTTTCAGAAAAATAAAAAACACTCTTGTATCCTATGTTTAATCCCTAGCTAGATGGAATGATAGGAGATAATGGGGGTATGGTTCTTATCAAGCTTATCCATTCATCCAAATTTTTTTCTTTTTTTTTTTATCAAATTATTTCCGACATTCCCTGAGATTGAGCTTCTCGTTCAAATTTTTTTCCCGGCATGTTTTAAATTTCTTTTTGTTTTTCGGATTATGTTGGTTTTCAAACTTATATTTAAATCTTTCTTAACCTCTGATTTTTCTTTCGTTTCTATTTGTTTTTCAAATTTGTACTCATATCTCTAAAAATTCACCTCTATTTTGTTAGAGTGTTCTTATAGTTATTTCTT
The DNA here is from genome assembly GCA_023531295.1 of Papaver armeniacum. Taxonomy (NCBI): domain Eukaryota; kingdom Viridiplantae; phylum Streptophyta; class Magnoliopsida; order Ranunculales; family Papaveraceae; genus Papaver; species Papaver armeniacum. Next base: position 58,056 of record JAJJWW010010747.1, on the reverse strand, counting down.
CTATTTCAATTTAAGACTTTTATTGAATTCTTGGACCATCAACCCTCTGAAGGATATAGTCGCTGCGGGTTTAAGGGTGGATTCTTTAAATCCTTCGGCCATGAATTTTTTACTTATAGCCTTTTATACCCACCTTTTCCCATCCTTCTAGTAATTAATTAATTAGATAAATATTAAGATTAGTAGGATCAGAAAAAAAAATGACCAGAATCCATCAACATCTTTCTGTTTCAATACTATTACCCGTTAGTTCTAGGATTTTCAATCATAAGTAACCGAACTAACATGAAGGAAATTCTAGTGCATCTAAATAATTGATAATGCAAGTTTTTCATTGAATGGTCTCTTTGTATTCATGTAATTTCTTTTATAGGTTGTGGTTTTTTGTTTAACATCTAGTTTATCCCTAAGTAATCAAATTCACTTCTCTTAATTCTAACTCTTAATATAATCTTCATGAGTCTCTTCTACCATCTTTAATTTTAATGATTTCCTTAAAAGGTTTAATAATTCATAAGCTTGCTCATAATCATCATTATACAAAGATCATTATCAAACGTAGTTTAAAACTTCACATAATTATATAGATCTTTTAACCATAAAACTATAAGTTCATATTAGAAATTAAGAGTATGAAACTTAAGTTCAAATCAAAAGTAGAAAATGAGAAGGGCTAAGTATCTAATCATCCAGGCTGTAAGAAAAAGCGATACATCTCTTTTCCCATGCTTCTTTTTTTCTCTTATTCCTCATCAAATTTAGATGGCTTTGGCTTTCCTCTTTTCAACAAATACTTAGCCTCCTTTATCTCAACGTACAAATAGTCCATCCCTTGAGGCATATCCTCATTGAAATTGGAAACTTCAATAAGGCTAGGTTTCTCCAATTTACCACGAATCCTTGCCTTAGTACCAGTGACAACTATTCTTTATACTTAGGGTGAGGATTGTATTAGACCAAATCCTTTCCTTGCTTAGGATGCATGAATACCTCGCTCCAACAATTAGGATATATGTAGTATTAAATAGGATGAAGCTTACCTTACCGACATCGCATTATCTTAGTAGAGGATACCAAAACATCGTCTGGAACTACATCATGATCGCATGCCATTTTTCTTCTTTATCTTTCTAGACTAAAGTTCTCTTGTGCTTCCTTAGTCTTTTAGACTACAGTCCTTAGATTTTATAATATTTTAGTACAAGGGCATTCATTGGTCTAACCTTTTCTTAGCAACTCATTTATTCACATTGTTTGTATCGCTTAAAATTCCTATCCCACGCTATTGTCTTTTCGATTACCTGCTCGATTCAATTTTTCATCTTTTCTGGCATTTTTCTAGATCGCTACCATTTTTTGGCCTTGCAAATTGGCATCACAAACCAAAACCAAATAGTAAAGCAACTTAATCAATCATTCCTAGATGTCTATCTATTTAATCTAACAATTTTATTTCATTAGTCAACTCTAGTCTTCTAAAGGTTTAACCATTCTTTATTTTTGTCCCATTAGTCGAAACCTATGTTAGCTTTTTTATATCAGTCATGCTAAGTCCCCTCCGACCTCGCACCTTTTATAAGATATAAGATGACCATGCTTTCCTTGTTGCTTGTTCATTGTAGCACAAATTTTAAATAAGACCTCCTCTAATTGAAAATTAGTTTCAGTCACGGGTCTGCTATACCGTAATATAATTAATTCAAAATAAAAAAATTAGTGCACAATATCTTCCTCTATTGCTTAGGTTAAATACATCTCAAATAGTTGAACAAAAATCTAGAAGTTGTGTTCTCCTTTCTTTGTCTTTTGAAATCTTCTTCTCCTCAATCTCTTTTTCTATCATGACAAATGCTCATGATCTTTATAAGCATCTCAGTGGTTTAACTTTAGTTCAACGTTTTTCTAATCATAGTCATGTGTTGGTCTTCTCTCAACACCTCAAGAATTCATCAGAGACTTTGGAATCGAAGATTGTAATATTCTTGCTAGAGTTTTCTCTACTGATCTCTACAAGCATTAAAAGATAAAAGGGCTCTTCTTGGGTCCAAATATCACCAACCAAATGAGGGAAGTTGGCATAATCTTTTTATCATTTGTTTTAAGTCTCAATAGGACTTCCAATGGATAACCTCAGATGGTTGTTGATACCCTTTTGGAAATATTTTATCGGCTACAACATCATACCCCAGAATGAATATATTTACAGATTGTGTCAAGGAAATACTCGGATGGCTTAGTATCCTCAACGTAAAGCATGAGCACAGAAGTCGTGAAATTATAGAACCAATTACAAACAAACTAGTTCTCGTGAAAAGGGTTTGTGTGGGCAGTGATGCATCCTTTTGATGATTTCTTTCCAAGGGTTTTAGTATGGGTGAATATAGAAAAACCACTAGTGGATATATTGTTAGTCAAAGTATGAAAATACCCTGTCACTGAACTCTTTTTCAACTATATAAACCCCTCTTCTAAGTTTTATGATCATTGCCTAAGATTTGGACACAAAAGTGGAAGTTGTGCCAACTTGCAATATAAACCTTCAAAAGATATTTATGACATTACTATGGATTCTCCTTATCTTAATGGTGATATTTACTTTCTCACTAATATACCTATGCAAATTGGGAACCTAAAAAATAGTGTAGACTATCGTGGTGATTCTACTTCCATGGATTATTTCTTAGCCATCCCTGGAGTTCAAGAGGATTACCAATATTTGTTCGAAAAATAGTCAAATTTGGTTGAATATGGAATCTCTGAAGATATAGGGACTATCTTAGCATCTGATTCATATTGGGAAAGCACACATTTCCCTTCAATGTGCCTGAAAATTTTAATCCGTCTACTCAATTTTTATCTTGATCCACTTGTTCCATCAACTCGGAAACATTCCTAGTCCTTGAAACATTCGTAGCCAGTAAGTCTAAATCGTTGTTTGGTACTGGTTTGCTTCAAGATATTTCTAATCCGGTTCAAGTCAGAATTAGTTCTTTTTCCTTAACTTTTGAAAGACAGTCTTCTAATTTTTTCTTATGAAAATGCTAGGTATTCTTTTAATCCCCAACATATGTTTCTTCGATTTCATTCTTACTCCGAATTTCAAACCCTGTAATCTCAACAGCAATCTCGAGTCAAAACATTTTTCAAATTTGACTCACCTAGTTGCAATAGGATCTGACCACAAAATAAAACCGCTTTTAGGTAAAATTATCTTCCCTTTTCAATCATCTTTTCTATCTTCTTGACTAATCTTTGATAATATGAGTGTAGCCAATGAAATTATCCATTCATTTAAGAAAAAGAAAGCTAAAAAAGGAGGATTAGTAATAAAAATAAATATGTCCAGAGCCTTTGACAAGGATAATGATAGACACATTTTTGTGTCTAATTTGATCTCAACTTTATATATTGTTGGGACTAGATTTTGTACTTATTATGGGTTTTAATGCGTTTGTAGGTATTTTTGAGAAATAAACTTTTTTTTTTGGATGCGGATTAGGGGTCACTCGCGTCCAATCCGTCAAAGTTGCGGATTTGCAAAATCCAACCGTGTCCGGCCCAATCACCCGTGGATTTGACATCCGTAGATCAGCGGTTGATACGGACCGGGTGCAGATTAACCACGAATTTAGTCTAAAAAAAAGTAAAACGAAACCTAATTCTACAGAATACCCTAATCTAATCAAGTAATCAACAATCGTCTCGCTCTACGTTCAAGATATTTGAGTGAGGAACAAAAATACAGGTACTGTGTAGGTGCTAGCGTGTATGGAGTACAAATAGAAATCTGAATAACTAAAAGAAGAAACTAAAAAGTGAAGAGCAGACCTGGATGGAGATGAATTTTCATTTAAATAAAAGGATTGGGATCCTCATGTAAAGAAGAGAAAAGAATCGTGTTCGTGTGATATATAAAGTGAGCATAAATATTTCGAGATCAAAAAACTGACAGAAGTTTTTGTTAAACCAAAGATGGGAAAGAGCAAAGCACTAGAACAAGAAAAATGGACGATTAAGAAAACCATTAGTCTAAGAAAAAAATTACGGAAACAAATAATTATGATCTAAGTTCAAAGCCTAAAATTGTTACTTGTGATATCATATGAATGGAGTGCAAGATTAAAAAAAAAGGGCGGAGGAAACGTACATCAGCTACGGTGTGGGTGAATCTGCGGATTTTAAAGTCCAACCGCAATCAAACCGCTAAAAATCTTTATTTGAGGATCCCATCCGTGTCCGGCCTATAGATCTTGTGGATTGGGGTTCACTTGCAATTTTGCGGACGGATACAGGTGAAATCCGCAGTTCGGGACTTTTTGCTCGCCCCTAGCTATGAAACTGTTTGACCAGTGCGCTCTTGATTATTGGGCTCAGTGGACTTCAGTGGTTCAAATGGGTTATACAGTAGTCTAGTCTCTAGACGAGTAAGTGCGATAAAACGTTTTTCTGCCTTTCTGGTAGTAGGATTTCTTCTTTTACCCTGAAACTCCATTTTTCTTTCTATCCTCTGAATTTATACAATTCTCATGGCAGGGTGGAACGGTTCGCATGGTAGTTGATAACTCCACGATTTTTAGGGTTTTGAAATTGTTAAACATGAAAGACGGAATGGATTTACCTTCCTATTTAGTGTTAATCGTTCTACTTTTACTTTTTTGTTTGCAGAGAGTAGTATTCTACAACAGTTAAAAGATGGAACTGCTAGATTCGAGCTAGTCAATTCACCTGTTTCTCCCATTTCTACTCAGAGTTTTTCGTCCCCGTTTCGTCGAGAAAAATGTAGCACTCTCTTCTTTGCTAAAATTGGATCATTTTTGTAAGTATACGAAATTATTTGAATTGGGTGTTTTTCTTGATCTTTATTTTTTTTTTAATTTGAGAAGCTCAAACTCTGAACCCTAAAAGTCTAAAATTTGAATATTAAAAATTGAAAGATGTAGTCTGGGTGTGATTTTTTTAGTGGTGGTGGTGGTGGTGGCGCTGCTGGTGGTGATACCGGTGGTGGTGGAATGTCACCTGCAATGAAGAAGGTGGAGCGTTTCTCAGTTCGGAAAGTTACAGGGGATGGAAGATGTTTGTTCCGCGCATTGGTAATGACATCTGGTTCTTTCTTTTTTCAAAGTTAAAGTGAGGGTTTAAGGCTTTTGGTTTTACCTAAGTCTAATTTCATAATTTGGTTAAAATTGAGTAGGTGAAAGGAATGGCTATCAACAAAGGAATTGGTTTGAGTCAATGGCAAGAGAGAAACGATGCAGGTAATGTTGATTCAATTTTTCTTAAAGTGTAAAGATAATTGAGGTTATTGAACTCATATTAGTAGAATTGAAATGTGACGAAAGTAACCCATTTGCTGTTCTGGATAAAACTTACTGTGATGCGCTAGACAACAAAAGTGATATTGAATCTTGTACGAGGATGCATTTGAAATAAGGAAGATGATAGTGTGTTACTGTGTTTGTTATTGTTAATGAATTCCTCTAAACATGACTTTTTTGAACCATAAAGCTTGGGCATGTTGTCTGTTACTTCACTTCATAGCGCCTTATTGGTTAGGAGGTCCTCGGATGACATATTTGCCTAGTATTAAAGAAAAATTGGTAATAATGTAACTGATGCAGATGAATTGCGCATGGCTGTAAAGGAGGTAATATGTGGAAGTGGTAAAGAACGCTGTCAGTATGAAGAAGCACTGATTGCAATTACTGTAGAAGAGTCGTTGCCACGGTTTGTCTCTCTATCTTGAAAGTTTAAAAAGTATTTCTTTCTCAGTTTGTTAAGTTACAATATTTTTCTTCCCGTTACAGATACTGCCAACGGATTGAAGGATCTGATTTTTGGGGAGGAGAGTCGGAATTATTGGTGAGTTCTATAATGATACAACATGGTTTCTCCAATTTCAAACATCTATATCTACGTTGTTGTTTTAGTTCTGAGATCCCCTCTTTGGTTTAAGGGCGTAGCACAGAATTGCCCTACCAGAGTTATCATTATGCACAACTGCAAGTGTTAGAATATATAAAACTTAGTAATTAGATTGGTTGATTGATGCCCATAAGTTTGGTTTTGTAGAAGATCAACTGATGTCTTATGTATTGTCATATTCAAAAGTGGTTAATATACTGAAGGTACTTATGATTATTGAAGTATTATATCTGCATTAATCACCTGTATAGTTACAGAAGGTGTGGAATATTTTGAGTTTTCATTATTCCTTTGGTTTACATTGTCTAAGATATTTTCATATTGGTTAACTTGGATCAAGCATACTATTCTCATTCTCTCGATTATTATCTCGTGGATGAAGATAATACATGGGATGGGTTCAACGGTTAACTAAGTAGCCCTAGATATTGATTATGTACTGCTCCAGTGTTTTGATGGTCATTACTTCTTTTCAGGTGTTATCGAAATTATGTCGTCAGCCAATTGTTGTGTACATACCAGAACATGAGGTATGTTTTACTAACTGCCAAAGTAATATTTCAAAGCATGGACTCTATTCATGTTTCCTGTTACTGTTAGTGATTGTCAATTTCTATCAATTTGCAGCATAATCGGGGAGGATGGGGTGGTGGTTTTATTCCGATTGCGGAGTATGGAGATGAGTTTCGTAAGTCATCTAAAAATGGAGAACCTAGGAAAGCAGTGAGACTTCTATACAGTGGGAAGAACCATTATGATCTTCTCGTCTGAGAATTTGTTAGTTGTATTCAGAAGATACTGTCCTTTGTGTCAGGGACATGGAATTGTAATCTTAAATATCAATGAAATCAATGCTTCTTCCTCAATGTGAATGGTAGGAATTTAGTCTGATACACTAACGTTGTACCTTTAAGTTCTCTGTTTGCAGAAATCAACTCCTACCTTTTAGACTCTGTATGCAGAAAGCGACTCGAAACTTCATTATATCAGCCTGCAAGCAAGAGGGTCATTGCACATTTTTGAGCAGTGAAATGGTGCACCATGATCCATGAGTTTCTGCTTCGGACACCATCAGTCTCACCAAAGACCACTTAGTTATTTTTTTTAATAGGAAATGAGAATTTTATTTGTAATAGATCAAATAATATTCTTTTGGTCACTCAGAATCATAGTGTTGATCCAAGCAGGTCAATCATTAAACCAATCTTCTCTAGTAACTTGAGTTTTTGCAAATTTGGCTAATGAATCTACTAACTCGCATCTCTGTTGACATAGCCACATTTCCAGTAATCAAAACTTGGTGTTGACGGGGAGTTTTTGACAAGGGTATATTAATTATATGTCCCTACTTTTAACTCCCAACAAATATATCCTTATGCAACAATAAATATGTCCCTCCTTTTTTATAACCTTATCCATTTAATATTAGATTACCTTAATACCCTCACTCATATAATATTTTTCTTTATTTCAAAATACAACAAATTTCTTCCTCTACCACTTCACCACCACCACTAGCACCACCACCACCAACATTCAACTACCATTCCACCACCACCACCGTTCAACAACCACCGCCTGCCAACCGCCACCACCACCAATATTCCACCACCACTCCTTCACCGCCACCATTACACCACCACTAGTCCTCCTCCTCCACCACTAGTCTGTTGTCGCCGCCACCACAAGTTCGTCGCCGCCGCCGCCACCACCGCCACCGCCACCACCATCACCACCGCCGCCGCCACTGATTCAAATATTTTTGTATAAACAAAAAGTAGTTGATCCATTTCAGTTGGATCAAACAGTGGATGTTTATCCATTGCAGTTGGATCAACAGTAGCAATTTATCCATTGCAGTTGGATCAACAATGGATGTTTATCCATGCTGATGGAAAAATGCTACCACTTCATCACCGCAGCTTTCGAATCCACCAACAAAACCATCAACAATAGAAATTTATCTAGTTTATCCAAGAAAAAGGATCAACAAGTAGAAGTTGATCCAATTTTAGTGGATCAACAATGGAAGTTGATCCATGTAAAATTGGATCAATAATGATAGTTTATCCATGTAAAATGGAGTGAACTTGGCGTGATTCGAACACGCATCATCTGACATGGAGTCGGTCATGCTACCATTGCACCACAAGTTCAACATTAGAACAAATTTACATGATTTAAACTACAAAACATGAGTTCAAAGGATCAACAACAGTAGTTGATCCCACATAGATGGATCAACAACCATAGTTGATCCAAAATATATGGATCAACAACCATAGTTGATCCAATATCACTGCCTGCTTCAACCCAGATAACCACCATATTTCATTACCTGTAGCTTCATAAACACCAACAGCTCCAAGACCAGCTTCAAAACCAATCTCAGTTGAATCAACAATGGATGTTTATCCATTTCAGTTGTTATCCATTGTAGTTGGATCAACAACCATTGTTGATCCAAAATATATGGATCACAAACATCCCAAGTTCTGGTGTGACTAGTTAAGAAATTCAAAAGTAAGAATTTGATGTATTATATGCATTCAAGGAATGAGAACAAACATCTAGCAAAATAGCCCCAACCTTTATAAATTGCAACAAAAGTAAGTTTGGATACAAAAGAAAACCAACTAGCACACTAACTTCTCTCGTATCGACACTCATTATCTAAATGACCCACCACCATTGTCATTTTAGCTTCTGTAAACTAATATTACTTATGCTCACGCAATGTTCTGGTAGCATGGTTTTCTAAAGTAATAATCCCCGCCTATATGCAACTACGGACAATATCGCTAGGAAATAGAATACGAAACACGAAATCCACCATCTAGACCTACGAAAAGAATGTGAATGATACTAGTAAAAACGAAAATATGAATAACGAGGGTATGACTAAAATCGAGTGATATAGAACGTAAGATGAACGGCGGTACGAGTTATAAGCTGTTTCTCTCATAAAGATGTACCTTTCTTGGAGGAATACTGCCATCACATCTGTGCAACCAAAGCAGATGGTTCTTGATCGTTTGTTATTGATCGTTTCTTGGAGGAACACCACCAATTTGAAGCATAAACACTTTAGGCATACGCTTTGAGTTTGTTATTGATCGTTTCATTAGTACAATGATCTCCACCCAGAATGGATTTGCAAATTTCGAGATGGTAGATGTCTGAGCATTACCGATAAAGTCACTGTCGATGAATTTACCACTTGATATTATTGCTTGTTTTAGACTTAGACCCAATCCATTGAATAATCTGAATTGAGTTGATTGTTCTCTACTAATTTCTGTCGCAGTTTGTTGAATTCTATGATACGTTTTGTCCCAATCCTTCAAATCCCCGATATAAATCTAGCATGAATTCTGTTCCATCTTCATTCTCAGGGATCGAATGACCGAAGTCCGATAAGTAAAACGAGAGATGTGTGGGTGAGCCATAATAGACGATTTCCCCCCGTGACATGAACATCTATTTGTCGAGCAGGCCAACAATTCTGGAACTTCGTTAGTGAACGGACATAATTATTATCCTCCCACTCGAGCAATTTGTTGCAGGACTTTCACCACCATGAAAGCACAAGATGAATCAAGTCCTGATGTTGGCTCGTCAAGAAACAATACGATGGGATCATGAATTATATCAACTCCAATTGAAACACGACGACGCTCACCACCAGATATGCCTCTATGACCTTCATCTCCTATTAAGGTAGTTGTTGCGCCCCGCAACCCAAGCTCATCGATCACAGCTTGAACTCTTGCCATTTTCTTAGATTTTGACAGCGAACGAGGCAATCTTTAAGAACTAACACCAATATCATCGATTTTAGTTTTTTCAAGCAAAATCAAATCGAAATCGAAATGAATCTAGCGTTTCGGATGCTCAGATTAGGTTTTGGAGATCAGTTTCTCGTTGATTAATTCAGAATCAAGGTGAATATCGATCTAAATAGATTATTTAGGAGGTGGTGGTGGTGGTGTCGTTGGTGGTAGGAGGTGGAGGTGGCAGAGGAGACGACGAAGAAGGTGGTGGTGGCCGTAGTCGGAAGGAAGAGAGAAAAGAGAAAAGAGAAATCCTTTTTTCTAGATCTGAAATTGGAAGTCCCTAAATTGTTAAAAAATGGGTATATTTGGAAGTCCCTAAATTATTGATGGGCCCCTGATGGGCTTATTGATAAAGAGGGACAAAATTATTATGTGATAAGGATATTTGTGTAGATCATCAAAAGTAAGGACAAAAGTTCAATTACCACTTTTGACAAGGACATAAATTGTAAAATTGCTATACCCTGGTTGCAGAAGTGTAGTGTATCCTCGACCCAGCATCAGGATTAAGGATTTGTATTTACAAATTATATTCCGCAAAAGAATCAGTAATGCATATCCAACCTCCGGTTTAACCGTCACATAACATACATATATATATATGTATGAGAAGAGTATTTCATTATGGGTACTCTCATATTGGTTGGACAAGCTCCTAGACGAATTGACCGCTAGTATAGAGCAATATTGTCCTCGGGTTGCCACTGATGCTGGTGACAACTATCCTTCAGATGGTCTACCTGTACAAAATATATATATATATATACTACTAAAAGTAATATATCAATACATAGCCATATCAAGTATGGTATCAAGTCGCAAACTCCCACGGCCAAGTTCCTTGAACATGCTATAGCGGCGCTATTGTATTCAAATTGGTACTAGAATAACATAATACTTTAAATCTAATTTTGGCATACTGCCATGAGTTCAAACCCTAGCTCATAGCCATATGATGATCAAGTCATGATAGATGGCCTAATAATTGCGGCGCGCTGGCTAAGCATAGCCAAGCCCATAGCATACACTGCATACCCTATAACATCTTGGCTAGACATAGTCGAGGCCACAATATAGTTGTTATAGCTCATAATGCTTCAGCTAAGACATGAATGGATTAATAGGCTTAGTTGGAATCATCCCAAAGCAGTCGGTCAAATCCATAGCATAGCCAAGCACAATCTGGCAAAATATGGTCTGTGGCATGTCCGCCATTGCGCCACAGCATAGGCCAAGGAACTATCCATGCGTCATTTTCGGCCTTGGGAGCTTAGGCCAAGGACGTAGCACGTAGCCTGGCGACATTCCCGGCCATGTCACGTAGCCATGCGTCATTTTCGGCCTTGTCAGCTTAGGCTAAGGCCGTATCACCTAGCCAGGTGAGAAAGCGGGGGTCTAACAACCACCCACAATATTTCGTTTTACAATCTGTATGGACTAACTCTAATATAATTTCAAGAGAATCAACTAGATAGTCATACTCAATCAAGGAAAATATATCCAAGAGTTATATCTTTGTTTCTCAATGTAATCAGCAAATCAAACAAATAGGAATCTGTGAGCCTGATTATTATAGGAAACAACTTGAACGGTACCAAAGACCAATGTCAAGTGTCAATCAATTTCAATCAACACCCAAAGGTTCGACTTACGCACAACCTGTGATATTTCAATTATATAAACAAATATAATGCAGAAAAGAAATAACACAGACACCAGAAGTTTTGTTAACGAGGAAACCGCAAATACAGAAAAACCCCGGGACCTAGTCCAGATTTGAACACCACAATGTATTAAGCCGCTACATACTCTAGCCTACTACAAGTTAACTTCGTACTGGAATGTAGTTGATCCCTAACCAATCTCACACTTATCAAGGTACAGTCGTGTTCCTTACGCCTATGAATCCCAGCAGGACTCTACGCACTTGATTCCCTTAGCTGATCTCACCCACAACTAAGAGTTGCTACGACCTAAAGTCGAAGACTTTATAAACAAATATGTCTCTCACAGAAAATTCTATTCTAATAGATGAATCTGTCTCCCACAGAAATACCTACGAAGTTTTTGTTCCGTCTTTTGATAAATCAAGGTGAACAAGAACCAATTGATAATCCGGTCATATGTTCCTGAAGAATAGCCCAGAAATATCAGTCACCTCACGATAACTTAACTACATGGTAGTAGAACAAGTTATTGTTGAATTACAAAGAATGAGACGAATAGATTTGTGATTACTTATTATATCTTATCCATCGGAGATAAATCTCGAGAAAATATTAGAGAAGATAATACTCAATATGATAGAACAAGTAAGATCAGAACACACAACTACAGAGAAAATAGTTGGGTCTGGCTTCAGAATCTCAATGAAGTCTTTAAGTCGTTAACCTATAATGGTTTTAGGAAAAACCTAGGTTAAAGGAGAATCGACTCTAGTCGCAACTAGTATCACACATGAGGTGTGGGTATTAGGTATTCCAGTTGCTAGAGTTCTCCCTTATATAGTCTTCAAATCAGGGTTTGATAGCTTCAAAACAAAGCAATCAATATTCACCGTTAGATGAAATCCTGATTAAAGATTCAAGCTAATTTTTCTTAAAACCAGAGCAATATATCTCCATCGTTAGATGGTCTTAGCTTGTTACACACAAATAAAATATACCTTCATTTAGATATGGGTAACCGTACCTAAACGTGTATATTGAGTTGGCTCAATAACAGTTAACCGAAGTTAGCCATATGAACACTTTTGTATTAACCACATTCATCTTAACACTTATAGATCAAATGATAATCAAATTAATATAATTGTGTTACTCATAGAGTTGTTCAATTGTTTATATTCTCATAGAAGATTGCCAAAAAATTGAAAAAAAGAAGAGTTATCGCTCTACCGGCACCAGCAGCCTTATGAAGAGGAGATTTGAAAAGCTTCTACACCGAAAGGACCCACGCCTCCCATATTTTATCTTTATAATGAAATATACCTTCCCAGAATTGCACAAAGTGACCGAATGATCCGCCACCACCGCCCCACCATCACTCGAAAGAACGAGATCAATCAAAAACGAGAACCGCAATGATACACACGGAAACATGAGCCTGATCAACAAGCAGTATTCAGTTCGGCAGTCCGCAAACGCTATTACTTACGAAGAGCCCAAGAAAGAGAAGACACGCCTTAGCAATCCATATGGACCAACTGCACCATGTATGCCACCGCACCCGATCAGAATTCAGCACCGCCTATCCAAGATTTGCACGAAGTTGCGTGTCAACAACCGCATCAGACAACAAATGACGGATCCAGAAGATTGCTACTTTCGCCAGTTCGTCAACCACCTTACCAGCGAATGCAATGGAGGTACGTCTTCTAAGAAAAGATAGTATCGGGAGAATTACACCTGGGGACTGCCAACACAGGGATGGATTCACAATCCTCCGTCAAGTTATTTTCGTACGACCTAGGACTTCTTGTCACCAACTTTATCGGGCAAGTCGAGTTAGGGAGGACGTTCATCGATGCCAACGTCAATATCAACATCGCCAGTGTTAAAAGCCCTATGAGCCAAGAGGATTTTTCGACATGAAGCCGTACACGCACCCGTTATGAGCAAAGATCCTGAAGGAAGATCTAGAAATACATATGGTCGTATCACCCTTGAGTAAAGTCAACTTTGACGCACCTCTGCTGCAAAAGTTACCATTAAGGGACCCGCCTGGCTATCAATAGTAAAGCAGAAGTACCAATCCTGTGAACGTTCCAAGGATCTCCAACAAAATATCAAAGCCGCTATGAATCGCGCCGCGTAAAAGATCAGGATCTGAAGCAAATGCTTGTGGAGGACATGATTTCATGTATCTAAGGGTCTACGTACAAGTAAGTCATATTCAACAAGTGTATTTGCAACCAAATTTGCCATACAATCCGTCGAAGCCCAAGGGACTTGACCCGGACAATCAATCCCGCTCCGGCTCGACGATATGAATGAGAAGCTGGTCCTTTTAATATTAAGCGGGTAGGGCTAGCCCTGAACAAAAACAAGAAAAACTAGTAACCCAATTATGCTAGATACGTATCACAAATCTGAGATACCAAGGTTTAGCTTTTTTCAAGTCGAAACCATATTTGTTGAAACAATATTAGGTAGATAATCCATACTTTTCAATACCGGTGAGTCAATATGAATAACCATATCCAAAGAAATGTCTTAAAGCCATCAACGCTCAAAACACTCCAACAACCCTAGAAAACCTTTCGATGCCTTACGCAGTTTTTGTCAAGTATCCTTTGTCAATCATCTAAGAGAAAATCTACCTACTATCCCGACAAGTAAGCCATAAAATCCGGTATCTCAGAGACACATAAACTCCCAAAAAAGAAAAAATCCACCAAGAAAGGAAATCTATGAAGATATGTGCAAGAGTTTTAATTGCACACCTTAGTGCTCGGAATAGTCAACAAGTACAGCTTCATCCCATTAGCGTCCTACCTAGTGACACCACATCATCTTCAACAACAACAAATGAATCATACTTGGGGATTGAAGGTTTACATAAGATCCCTTAATGTCGAAAATTTCTCCAACTCATAGAAGAAGGTAACCAGGGAGATGTAAATTTGATGGGGATTCTTTACCCTCTAAAATTATGTCACAAGAGATATATTCACATATCCCGACCGCGTCATCGGATCTAATATGAAACTACAACTCCTGACGGGGCTGCACTGCATTCCAAAGTCGACTTGAAAATACAGCTCTAGTAACCAAACAGAATTGCGACTGGGGATTGCTCGTCGCATCACATTCCATACAACAATCCAAGATTCAGAATAAAGTTTAATGGATGCCGCTTGGAACAAAGTCTTTGAAGACATGATAATAGCACGTCGGCAACAGAACACCTCCCAGCTCATCTACTTCGCCCAACGTATTCATAGGATTTTTCATATACGAGCATTCCAAGCATACTTTCATCACAGTCATAAAGTAGTCCAGACACCAACAATGGCTTCAACTTAAATTCCAGCTCTTGCTCCATCATTGGCGCAATGGAAACGACAACAACAAAAGGAGACATCAACCGACCTTTTTTTTTTACCTGATTACACCCATGTTATGGGACTCCGCCCCTATCACCGCCAATTTCGAACACACTGGTTAATTATATAAGAGATGCTGCGTCAAGAATTCTCAAAGAAATCCATCAATCTACAAGCAAGCCTGAGACATACAACTACCTGTAGTCACAGTACTAGTTTAGGATATATAGCTTACAAGATGCTCTCAGGAGTTCAGAAAATAGGCCACCATCGATGAGGAACGGGACGATGCATCCTTCATAAGAAATCTTTGTCTATTCATCTGCTACGACGTACTAAAAGGGCACATCAAACAGATACACGGGCTAAGAGATATGGGTGTTTTACTGGAGTTCATGGAGTTTCAAGAATTACACGGGATTACAAGTTGTAAATGTCCACGCATGGATGACCGGCCATATAAACTCCAAATCAGGTGATTCTTTTTTTATATGATAGCTTTATATGTTGGCGTCGAAAGTTGGGGTCAAACGTCAAAAATCGACATCGTTCGAAGACTCTATGCCTCCTAGAATGAACGATTCACAAACTAGGGTTTCCCTACATGATTCAGCAAACTCAACCTTGGAGAAAACCTCATCTGCCTAATGAGTCACACAAATAAAGCCGCACCTACGATGAAACAAAGGATACTGGTGATTATCGAGCCGAAAAAAGGATCGTTAGTTGATTGCTAAACTCCACAGACAGTTAAAAAGGGAGATGATAACAAAAGAAGGAGGTATTTGCTCCTAGTTATGGCCGCGGACGTGAATATAAAGGGATTCCTTATTGGACCAGGAATGGTCGACCAAAAGCCTGTAGGACCCGAAGGGCCTTACCTTAGCTGCATGAAGACCAAACTCCACGGGCATGGATACACCTTAGCCATACACGCTATGCTTCCCAGTATATGCTGCCATACCGCAACAATACAGATAAGTAACTATCCTTTTTACTTATGAATTCTTTAGCGTCATTGTCACCATCTAGTGCTTACCACGAAACACTTTATCTGTTCCGTGCTAACCAGGGGACTAATGTTGATGGTGAGTTTTTGACAAGGACATAAATTATAAAATTGCTCTGCCCTGGTTGCAGAAGTGTAATGTATCCCTGACCCATCATCATGATTAAGGATTTGCATTTACAACTTATATTACGCAAGAAAATCAGTGATGCATATCCAACCTTCGGTTTAACCGTTACATAGCATATATATATATATATATATGAGCAGAGTATTTCATTATTGGTACTCTATCATATTGGTTGGACAAGCTCCTAGATGAATTGAACGCTAGTATAGAGCAATATTGTCCCCGGGTTGCCACTGATGCTGGTGACAACTACCCTTCAGATGGTCTGCCTGTAAAAAATATATATATATACTACTAAAAGTATTATATAATACATAGCCATATCAAAAATCTTCTCAAGTCGCAAACTCCCACGGCCAAGTTCCTTGAACATGCTATAGCGGCGCTACTGTATTCAAAATGGTACTAGAATAACATCATACTTTAAATCTAGGTTTGGCATACTGCCATAAATTCAAACCTATCTCATGGCCATATGATGATCAAGTCATGATCGATGGCCTAATAATTGCGGCGCACTGTCTAAGCATAGCCAAGCCCATAACATATACTGCATACCCTATAACATCTTGGCTAGACATATATAGCAGAGGCCACAATATAGTTATTATATATCATAATGCTTCAGCTAAGACAAGTGTTAGAGCATAGCTCGGTTGAACCCACCAAGCGTTGGTATGTCAAGTTTGGTTGTCATATTTTAGTAAACCAAAACTCATTTTAAGAGTCACTTGATTATGTACTAGAGTCAACTTCGTATAGGTTAGCTTAAAAGTATTAGGATATGAGACATTACAAGTATTGTGAAGACTTGAAGAAGTGAAGAAGTAAGAAGCTACAACGACAACATCATCCTTCCACTTGAGGTTAGTGATATTTGACTTGAACTGTTTCATTCTCTAACGTATCTTTCAAGTCGTGCATATTGAAAACAAAACTGCGAAGCATGAACACTCTAGATAGACATAGTATTAAGGAATACAATACGAGGTTTATTGCTTAACCATTAAACTTTGTAGATAAGACATCGACATAATCGTTTAAATGCTATTGTGATTATGTATGGGTATGAGGTGAGGATTTCATCCTAGGAAATAATGTTTTACATGTGTTTTAAGGAAGTAAGTTCATAAACTTGTTTATGAATCGAAAAGAAATCAACAAAGTTATTGGTATTGTTATTCATTGCATATCTTGTGAACAACCAATATGTGTGATTTAGTATAACCGCTCATGACTTGTTTGTGTTCTTGGTAAAACTATTCACAAAGTCCCGACTTATGTATTGGTATGACTTTTATTAGTGAAACCGATCTTAAGTAATCACCTGAGATGGTATGATCGAGTTTGTGATTTGTGTATGACCAACTCTTGGTAAAGGGGAACCGATCCTAGTAAGAGGTGCAACACATCACAAAGGGGAATCGATCCTTGTATGAGGCGCAACAAGTTTGTAGCAAAAAGGGAAACCGATCCTATGGACATGTGCAACACATATAAGTTAGATACCATATATATGTGGGGAAACGATCCTAGTACCTAGTCAACCGAATTTTGGGAAGCTAGTATGACTATGCACAGTACTCACATGGAGGTAGAACCGAAACTTGTTTTGTTAGAACTATTAAACCCATAATTTGTGATTGAGTGTTTCTTGATCAATCGCATAGTTCTTCAAAGTCAGATGAACCAATTCTAAACTTGTTTGAAAGTGTGGGAAATCAGTTTCAAGGTTGTAAGTATGAAAGAGGACTTACAAAGTAAGGATGTTGGCATACTTTGAACACGTACAATAATGTTTATCTTTTATTGTTCAAAGTTATTCCTTAATAGCTACAGGAAGGAAATCCCAGGATCGAAACATAAATAAGTTAAGAATCTTTTATTTAAGGTTTTTAATTTTATTTTAGGAAAACGAGAATTAGTAATGTGCATTTACTACTTGAAGATTTTCGAAAGAGATTTTCGGTCAATATTCTGGACAGAGCATTTCCAGGAATTATGGAAGCCGAATTTGGAATATATTGAATATCTTTAAGAATATTTTCGGTTTTGGAAATTCCTTGGTGTCCAAACTTCCTTGTCTATAAATACTTGAAGTTTGCATTTCTAGCAAACTAATCCTTAAATGACAAAGAAACTTCCTCGGTTGTGTTATTCTGGTGTAGCCACCTATTCGGAGAGGAGAGTAACCTAATTAGGTGAAATCTCTTACAGCCAGCTCAGTTTAAAGTCTTCTTTGGGATTGAGAAGCTCTATTAGTACCGTTGGTGGAAACTAGATAATTGCGGTTTATCTTGTGTTTCGATTGATTTGATTGACTAACGGTGGTTGAATTTTGATTGCACCTAGTTTGTTTATGCTTGAGAATCTTCTCTTCTGATATAAGATTCAATCAAACTAGATCGAAGTTTCGACATGCATCTTTAGACTATTTGAAGTTCTAAAGACGATCTTGAGATAATCCATTGTTAACAGACTCCGTTACTGTGCATGATTGATCACAAGAGATTCAAGTTGTTGTGTGCAGGTGTTTATTGAAGATCTAAGAAGATTTGAAGAAAAATAAGATATTGAAGATTTCTGATTTGGGGTTCATAATCTTTGGTGTGCACAGTACTTGTTTCGGTATAAGAGGATCCAACTATAATCGGTTTATCCTTGTGGTAGATTAGATTGATTAGTTGTGTAGATAGGCATTAATACAATTATTTGTGATTAAAAGTATTGACTTCAAAATCTTAACAATTACCTTTGGTAGTTGAACATAAGATAGATCTAAGAACCTGGTGTAGGAGTTTATTGAGATAAACAGAAGAGCCTTTGTCGAACTCACATCACTTGGTTGAAGAGAGTTGATACCAAACAGATTTGTTGTTCCTTTACTGTCTGGAATACGAACCAAAGTAATTGTTCCAAGTACGTGACTTATTCATAAGTTGGAGGCGTGGGAATACAGACGGAACTAGGTGAACTATAGGTTTAGTTGCTTGGTCTCAACTATACGAAGTTGGTTTAATTTTGTGTAGCGGTTTAATCCCGAGAGTATTCAATTCTGGACAAGGTCCCGGGGTTTTTCTGCATTTGCGGTTTCCTCGTTAACAAAATATTGCTGTGTCGTTTACTTTTATTTTCCGCATTATAATTGTTTTACTATAATTAAAGTAAATTACACAAACGTTAATTCCTATTTACTTGATAAGCAATCGTACTGTGTTTGGTTAAGTCCGAACCTTTTTATCAAGTAAACATACTTCGTTGTTGTATTGTCTCGATATCGTATCCATAGACGATCACACGAAGTGTGAACCAATTCGTTGTATTGTCTCGACTCAGTCCATATACAATCATTTTCGGAGAAAGGACTTATAAGTAGGAAAAGTTTTAGCTTGAGGTATATTTGGGTACCCTCGCCTTTTCAACAAGAATGGATTAATAGGATATGTTGGAATCATCCCAAAGCAGTCGGTCAAATCCATAGCATAGCCAAGCACAATCTGGCAAAATATAGCTTGTGGCATGTCCACCATTGCGCCAAAGCATAAGCCATGGCACGTAGCCATGCATCATTTTCGGCCTCGAGAGCTTAGGCCAAGGCCGTACCACGTAGCCGTGCAATATTCCCGGCCATGACACGTAGCCATGTGTCATTTTCGGCCTTAGCAGCTTAGGTCAAGGCCGTATCACCTAGCCGGGCGCCATTCCAGGCCATGACACGTAGTTGTGCGTCATTTTCGGCCTTGGAAGCTTAGGCCAAGGACGTAGCACCTAGCCGGGCACCATTCCCATCCATGACACGTAGCCATGCGTCATTTCCGGCCTTAGGAGCTTAGGCCAAGTCCGTAGCACGTAGCCGTGTGACATTCCCATTCATGGCACGTAGCAATGCGTCATTTTCGGCCTTGGAAGCTTAGGCCAAGGACGTATCACCTATCCAGGGACATGGCACGTAGCCATGCGTCATTTTTGGCCTTGCGATCATAGGCCAAGACCGTAACACATAGTCGTGCGACATTCCCGGCCATGGCACGTAGCCATGCGTCATTTTTGATTTTGGGAGCTTAGACCAAGGTTGTAGCACGTAGCCGTGCGACATTCCCGGCCATGGCACGTAGCCATGCGTCATTTTTGACCTTGAAAGTTTAGGCCAAGGACGTATCACCTAGCCGGACGCCATTCTCGGCCATTGCACGTAGCCGTGTATCATTTTCGGCCTTGGAAGCTTAGGCCAAAGCCGTAACGCCTAGCCGGATGCCATTCCCGGCCATGACACGTATCCATGCGTCATTTTCGGCCTTGGGACCATAGGCCAAGGCCGTAGAACGTAGTCGTGCGATATTCCCGGCCGTGGCACGTAGCCATGCATCATTTCCGGCCTGGGCATCTTAGGCCAAGGCCGTATCACCTAGTCGGGCGCCATTCCCGGACATGACACGTAGCCATGCGTCATTTTCGGCCTTGTGAGCTTAGGCCAAGGACGTAACACGTAGCCGTGCGATATTCCCGATCATGGCACGTAGCCGTGCATCATTTTCGGCCATGAGCTTAGGCCAAGGCCGTAGCACGTAGCCATGCGACATTCCCGGCCATGGCACATAGCCATGCGTCATTTTCGTCCTTGGCAGCTTAGGCCAAGGACGTAAAACCTATCCGTGCGCCATTCCAGGAAATGACACGTAACCATGCATCATTTTCGGCCTTAGGAGCTTAGGCCAAGGCCGTAGCACGTATCCGTGCGACATTCCCGGCCATGAAACGTAGCCATGCGTCATTTTCGGCCTTGGAAGGTTAGGCCAAGGCTGTAGCACCTACCGGCCATGACACCAAGACGCGCATCATTATCGGCCTTAGCAGCTTAGGCCAATGCCATGGCACCATGCCGTGCGCCATTCTCAGACATCATGGATGAACCGAAGCCATGGCAAGACTCTGTGCACTATTTTCGGCCATGATAGATTATGCCATAATAAAGCACGGTTGTGCCCTAAACATATGGCATACCAATGGCTATGATTTAGCCTAAATAAGATGAGATCTACGATTCATCAAAAACACCTGAGAAATATCAAAATACATCACACGGGGGGATTCTTCATAGGGTATTGGTCTGGTGGTCTACGGCAACATGCAACATGACAACACCCCATGTGAAAAGTTAGAGTAGTGTTGACGGTTGCAAACGATTGGAGAGATCATGGATTCGTGAGAAAAGGAGTTTCTAGAAACTTCCCTAGTTTATCTCACATGATACCCATCATCCTCATATTCTCTATCTCTCCACAACCTCACTACCTCCACTACTATGAGATTGGCATTGCGTTTTCTAAACTAATACAAATAGGCCACTTTTCCTATCCAGAAGACAGAACAAGCTTTCATACCTAAAAGCTATGTATTCTTCCTAGTTTTTAATACCCAACACACACAATTCAATACCATTGCCAACTTCTTAAACTTTTCTGCTTCCCTCCCCTAAGATCAACCCATCTTCCTCTCCATTGTGACTGAAGCAGGACGGGACGACTGCTATCGTGGTTTAGGCTTGTCCTGTTTGATTTTGATTTTCGAACCTAAAAAGAAAGTACCACAGCGGTGCATTTGTTTTACCTGGAAGTAATTTTTAGGTACTAACACTTGATAAATAGATAAAGTATCATTAATGATATTGTTATTGATCCGTAATATGGCTTTAGCTGGAACATAGTAAGGCAGCTGCTCTGCGAATATGGGTCAACTCGGTAGCTAAGTTTTTTTTTTTTTTTTTAATTTTCCATGATCATACGCTATCTTTTCTATCTAAATCTAATGTTTATATAGTTTTTGTAGTAGATTTCATTTTTAAAATTTAATTTCTCTTTATTGTTTTTCCTTCAAAGAATTTGTCTTAATTTCTAACTTAAACTTTTATTTCTTTCAAGTTAGAACTTTTTCTTCCGTTAATCTTAATAATGCAGAACTAATTAAATCATGTTTCTCTCCATCATGTGTGTGCAGTTTGGATTTATCAATCATCGCTTTTGCCTTTACGTTTGTGCTAGTGATTATTGTGTTTGCTGAGAAGTTTGCTAATCGTTTGAAAGCTGGAGTCGTCTAAGTATCAGTGGTTTACAATGGCAAAAGGTATTGAATCGGTTCAAGGTGCTGAGTCAAGCATGCATTCAATAAAGCACGCCAACAATGGAATTCAAAAAAAAAAACAAAAACCCTAATTACAACTTCAAATGGAAACAAAAAGTTTGTTAAACTTTTCAAAAACCGAGGATGAATGACATGCTTTTCAATTCTCAAGGAGAGAAACATAATAGAAGAGAAAAGTAAGACATATTGATACTTAGCTCAGGATCAAAGTCCCAGGTTAAACGTTGGCTCAAATATGAATAAACAACAACATGTATTTAAGATGCAATATGGTTTAGTTATTTCGACTTTTCTTATAGCAGCATAGCATAGGGTGGATGCTCCATATAATGAGACCAAGGCTTACTAATTTAGCTGACATTCATATACTACTTGAGTGGAATTAAAAAGAAACCACAAATATCACGGTAGTACGATGATAAAAATCACTGTGTGGGTGATGATATTAATGCGCTCCAGGAGGTCCCAGGTTCGAGTCCCCAATGGCGAGTTCGAAATTAACATTAGTGTTAATTTGCCCCCTTGTGACACAATCATCAAAAAATGATAAAAGTTTTCTTGGTGGCCTTTTTAACATAGAACGTTGGGGTTGTTAGGCCATTCACCAAAATAATAAAAAAAATAATAATAATAATTATCAAAAAATGATAAAAAATTTCTTGGTGGCCTTTCGGAACGTGGGTCACCAAATACAAAAGCTTTACCCTTGTTATGCATGATTTAGAGCCGTACTCCCATTGGTGTTGTGAGTTTTGACTACCTCCGGTTACTTGTTGGTCAACAAATAAGAACACTTTTTACTCTTACTTTTCGAGTGACGTGTCAATTCCACAGTTATCCAACCGTTTCGTACACTGACATTTCTTGGCGCGTCTTCGGTATCTCAGAAAATGAAAAAGAAATTAAGAAATAAAAAAGAAAACCACAAAAAATCAAGCACTACCAAATTATTAAAATCTCTTTTCACTCTTTTAAGTTCCCCTTTCCACTCACACAACAATCTCTACTCCTGAAACCCTAAAATGGAGAGCAATCAAAGTTCGTTTTCTTTCTCTGTAAAACCCTAGCTAGTTTCTTTAGTTCTGATTTTGAATCTTCTTCCTCTTGTTTTTACATTTTGAACACCTCGATCTCAGGCCGTCTAGAGATGAGCTCAATATGATGTACTCTCCATGTAAGTATTCTTACTTCAAAATTCTCCTTTTTTTTTTTTTTTTTTGCGATTTTGATTTTGATTTTGAGTTAGTTTGACTCCTTTTGCAGGCTGTATGTCAGCTTATTTTGATCTTCTCAATTCTGCTTACACAGGGGACCTTGATCGTTTCAAGAGTAAGCTCTAATATAGTCTGATTATCTATGATTTTTTTTTCTATGATTTTTTTGTTTCTGAAGAAATTTGTATGATTTTCAGAGGTAGCTTCATGTTACGATAAGAGAGGTGAAGGGTTATCAGTAATGGTCCAACGTCTTGTGGATGGAGATGGAAGAGGATCTCTTGCGTTTGCTGCTGCTGGAGGAAGAGTTGATGTTTGTAGATACTTGCTTGAAGAGTTGAATCTTCATATTGATGTGTAATATATTTCTTTATAATGATTTAGTTCGTACTTTTGGTATATTCCATTTCTGATTTGGTTTCAATGTAACTTTGATTTTTGTTTCCTTGGAGGTTAAACTCCTGGAGAGCAGATTTCACTATGAGCCGTTGTCCATGAATTTAGTTGTTGTTCGTTATTGATTAGGAAAAATTGTTATGGTAATTCTTTTAAGTATGATAATGGTTGTCAACAAGATGTGGTGGATCTTCCGAAAGTTTGCTTGAACAATACAAATTCAAGCACTTGATGAAAGATATTAAATCTCCTATTAATAATTTTTTTGCTTGTTAAGTTTGTCCTTTTTGGGGTTGATGATTTCACCATGACCTATTGTTCACTTTTTGATTCACGGCGGCCTTCTTCCGAAGGATGTGATGGGACTAGAATACTTTCCATATCGTGCCTGAATAGACATAGTTTAGGAGGGACTGAATAGAACTTAGATTAACTGTTTGAACAATCACGTTTGCATTTTTCCTAACGGTCCGCGTGAAACATAAAGGGAAACCTCTTCAACTAAAATAAAAATTAATCTTAATGTTTTTTTTTTTCAGGTGTAACTCCCTTATCTTATGGAGCTGTTAAAGGACAACTTAACACTGTCGAGTATCTTCTTGAGAAGGGCGCCAATCCTGATGGATCAATTGATCCAAATAGTACAGCTAATACTCCTTTGCATTATGCTGTATTGGGAGGTACCTCCCATATCTTTAACCTAAGAACATAAGTTGTACATTCTTCTAAAACTACCTGTTTTCTGTTTATATGTGTATGTCCTTGTGCGTGGACTTGTTTATATGTTCCACTTAATATTATTGATGGTAGTTTCCTTATCTAGACACAATTGCATTAAATGTCTACTTATAGACGTAACGACGTGCTAAGATCCGATTAGCGGGCGAGGAAAGCCCATTCCTAGCTTAAACTTTTCCTGCTACCATATCCCAGTAAAATTTAGTTTATTACTAGTTGTTAACCTTATTTTATACGCCAGTCTAATATTACACAACCTATATGTATCCAGCAAAACCATCGACCAAGGCGTCCTTTTTTGCATCTTCGCCTTAACTAATGCTATGCTTTTATGAGTTTCATCAGTTATATTTTTAAGAACATGGAGTACTTGAACTGTCTAACTTACTGACATTCCCAAGGAAATCATTCTTGTAGATAATCCCTTTTGACTGGTTTATGATCGGCGTACAAGTAAAATATCAGACTGATTTTTGCCTGGTAGGAAAAAATTCCATTCTTATCTTTGCCCTTTTAAGGAAAACTTTATGTTAGGACTGTGCCACATCCTACAAGGACTGAGCATTTTTCTTAGAAGGGACTGCGTATAAAAAAAAAGATTGTTCTTAATACTGTTATGTGGATATATTCCAGTTTGATAATTTTTTTTTATTTCTCATCTTTGCTGATAGATATGCGTTATTTTATCCAGATCACTGGCCTTGCAAAAATTGTCTTGCTGTGAGAATCTGTTCTGCATTAGACAAGCATGCTTGGTGAAGGCTTAGATGATCCTTCTCAAAAACTTTTATCCTCCATGAGTTCATTTTTTTAGATTTTTTTATGTTGTTTGGAGTTTTCTGGAGCATTGAAAGATTGAGGCTTATGGCTTACCTCTGGCCACATAGACGCAAACACTTGGTACATGCATATTTACTTTAGAAGAGTTAGATGTATACAGTATACATGAATGCGAATCTGTTGGGAATCTCCTATAGTGAACCTTAAGATATATCAAAATGTGTCACCTTGGTGCTCGGTCTAACTGGAGCAATGTAGACTTCTTCATGTTGCTACTTCTTTATCCCAAAAATAGCATAAAGACGTAGCCTGTTTCATCTACAATATATATTTTTCTTTTTTGCATTTGCATTTGGATTTTGGACATATAAATTGGCGTGGATATCATATGCCCGCTTTATCTGCAGGTGATAGAAAGATACAGACATTGTTACTTTCAAAAGGTATTCGCATTAATGTTGCGACTAGATCTGGCACAGCCCTATCATATGCTGCTGTTCTTGGCCAGGTTGATGCTGTTAAAGTTTTGTTGGATCACCATGCAGATGTGAGTAGACTTCTCCACCACTAAATGAACAGTTATTCTTTTTCAAGTAGTTGATCAACTAAGAAAAATAAAAACAGGGCATTGTTACAATCTTTCAGTTATCTTTTATATAAAAAGGAGACTCTAGTTTCTTGCGGTTCAGGAACTCTATGCAGCTCTCTAACTTGCTTTTGTATAAAATGACTAGATTATCTACTTGAGAACAGTTGGAGTATCGTGTAGTGCACAAATGATGTTTATCTACAATTGGTTTTCCAACTTGGTTGGGCTATTCACTAAATTTATGCTCCTTCATGTATGCAGCCTAATGTAGAGTTGTTTGGTGTGGTTACACCAGTAAATTCGACTATTATTAACAATTCACTGCAAATCATGGATCTTTTACTACAGGTACAAAAAGGTCTCAACCTTCTGGTGGCATAATGTCTTATTAATTATTATGATATTATCTTCTCAGATGTTTCTAAGAAATGTATTGCAGGTAGTAACAATGTTTATTTGTCTACTCAGATTGATTTTTTTGAAGGAATTTACACAATATCTACATCTAGTGGATCTAGATTACAGTTCCTGCTTGTATGAAAAGACTCATCCCGTTATTTATCTATTTGACCATTTCTGAGTAAAACCACTGGTGGTAAATTTTTGAAGTTATATTTGAGTTTGGTTCTGAACTTCTTTTTCTTAGTTTGTGCCATTTTCTTCTGTTGGTGTATAGCTCGTTTTCTAGGTCCAATGGTGATTGTTAACTCAACATATGAGCACTGTTACACAAGCTGGTGCTTCACACAATCCCAGAGTCGGGTACCCTAAGTACCCATACCCTGGTTAATATGGATGACATGGATACATCACCTTATTGAAATTATGGTGTTAGAAGAAGATACTGTTTAGCTTGCTGGTCATAAGTGCACATAACTTAGATATGCTTAAAATTAATGTTTTTGGTTCATTATAAATTGAAATCCTGAACAAAAATAAATAAAAGCATAATAATGTGAAAGATAATTATGGACCTGTGCATATCTCCCAAAACATAATACTCTGGGCCACATGCTAGTGTAAATCTTATCTCAGAATCTTCTTGAAGATGTAGTGCTCTATCTTCCTAAACTTTTATGCATATATTGATAACTAATAAAATCTTACCTTTCTTTTTTCTCATGTATCTAGGCAGGTGCCGATCCAAATGCCAAATCATGTGGATTTGCCCCTCTGATATTGGCAGTAGATTATGGGCTAACACAATTTGTTGTGCGCTTACTGGAGGCTGGTGCTGATCCAAATGTTACAGATATTGTATGGATACCTAATACTTACCCGCTTAAGTAATTTCTCTCCAGTTCAGATCATCTTTTATTTCCATATAAATGACTTTGTTGGCCCATTGCGACCCCTCCATCACGGGTTCAGCTGACCCCTACAAATGAAAGGTAGTATGTCTATGCGACTATTAAAATGCACTTTTTCATACTTGGAGTTATTCGACCCACTTCTATCGAAATTCATACCATCATAGTCTTAGTGTGCTACACCTTCTTTACAATTGAAAGGTTTGCCAAGATGCCCTCTTGCAGGAAAACTTATATCCTTGAGAATATAGGTGGCAGGCTGGTTGTGTGTGGGTATGACTAATTTTTCCATCAAAAGTCAAGATAATTGGCAATACCATTTGGGGGAACTGGGTTGACTGGATGTCGGGTTATCTTATGATCCTGCGCTTATCATATCAAACTTCTTTTTTATCTTTTTAAACACAGGAAGGGATGACTGCAGTAGAAAATGCTGCCAAAGAGGGTAATAATGAAATCGTTGAGATTCTATTCCCTGTGACTTCTCGCATTCCAACATATCCGAATTGGACAGTTGCTAAACTTATGGAGCACGTGCATTCTGAGGCCACACAAAAAAAGAAGAAGGTACAGAGTCTATATCTTACACAAGTGATGAGCTGACTTCTAATTGTAATTATGTGTTAACTTGAGTCGGAATTCCTTATATATTGAGGAAAATGAGAGGAAATACTTCTGTCTGTTTGCACTTACAGTAATCCTTCACGACCTTGCCTTTTTGCTCCATATGTCATTTGCATCAATATCAAAATCAAATACTGCAGGTGCCTGACAACTATTACCTAGCAGGCCCTTATATTCAGAAGTAGAAGTACATTTACAACATTATACAACCCTTAAAACTGTACGCCATGGGATAGCCACTTAAATAAATAGTGGCCCTAGTTTTATCAAGAATAATAGACCACTGTATCTTTTACTAGCTTAAGCAGTTATGGTTGCAGAGGTTACAAGGACAAGGGAAGAACTAAAGGCTTTAAAGCTCATCTGCATTTCTTGACTTAAATCTTTTAGAAAAACTCCGCAATTTAAAACGAATATAAGAACACTAAAGGAAGTAAAGGGATGGAAGCATAATGAAGTGTTATGATGAACCAGTACAATAACCATCATTTCACATCTCCTATTACTTGTTTCCATTACTGCCATTTTACATTTTAAATGCCTTGTACTTCCAGTTCGTTTCCGAAGTCTTTAACAATACGAAAATCCCGAACTTTTGAACAGAAGAAGCCTGAAGCTTTTGAGACGTTTCTTCAAGGAAAAAGGAAGGGGGCAGAAGCATTTCACAAAAAGCAGTATTTTGTGGCAGCGACGAGGTACTCGGAGGTATTTATCATTAACTTTGAAAGCAAATGATCCTTCAGTAACATAATGGTAACTGAATAAACATTTAGCGGAGATATGTAAGAGTAAACTTAGTTTCATGAGTTAATTTATATAGCCTATTAGTTTTGTTGCTGATGGTGAATATTTATGTCTTCAAGCTTTACATCTATATTACTGATTGCACACAATTAATGAGTACAGTGGTAAATGAATGTAGGGCTCGTTATCAGCTTGTTTGGTATAATATGTATGTTAAGCTCAACACCGTTATTTGGTGCTTCCTTTTTCTTCCAAGTCTACCATGAGTGTTTGTAGTTCCATCGTAATAGACAATAAGATGCACAAATTTTCAGGCGGGGCAAGCAAATTACTTTAACCTTCACTTAATCACGAGTAACTAAGGTGTACATCACATTTCCATATATAGTAGAATGAGTGTATGCTTCCAGACTAGACTTACAGCTACCATAACTATGATCTTTAAAAAGTTGACTAGTAGTTACTAGGGGTTTGGGCTTCCGGTAGTGCATGGATCTATTGGAAGTTAAGAACTGATTTATGTCGTGGTAATCATATTAGTAGCTTATCAATTGCAATAATTAATTGCTTTATGAAGTTTGTTTAGCCTTATTACTATTCATTGACAGTATCTATAATTTAGGGGACTAATTAAGCGGTACGAAATACTGTATTAACATTCATCAACTCTAAGTCTGGTTATGGGGAGGAAAAATAATAAAAGATTAAAAAGAGACCCTGTGAAATCTTTTCAGCCAGCCAATTTTTACATGTGTCAGACCTTGTTTTAGAAGTCCTAGTTTGTCACTGTTTGAACTCTGAACAACTTTCTACGTTTTCATTCTTATAGTCCTATTTTTGGGGTTTCCTCTTGTGTGTTGTAAGTTGTGACTGCTTTCGCAATTAAATTTTGGTGATGGAAATGCAGGCGTCGAAAGTTGCTCCAACAGATGCAACTCTACTATCCAATAGGAGTGCGTGTTATGCATGCATGCGAAAAGGAGATGAAGCGTTAAGGGATGCAACTGAATGCATATCTTTAAGGCCTGATTGGCCAAAGGCATACTACAGGGCTGGCGTAGCACTCAACATTCTGAAGGTCTGTGTCTTCGCCTCACATTGCTTGTTCGTTTTTCCCCAGACAAATCACATCTTAATTTATTTGTTGAATTTATTATCACAGAGGTACCGCGAAGCAGCAGATGTCTTTTTCAAGGGTTTGACGCTGGATCCTGCAAACAAAGAGTTTGTAGATGCATTCAGGTTCAGTTTTATCGACCTTTGTTAAAAATTTATTATTAATCACGTACGTCATTTATAAGTGCTTGGATTCTCATTCAAATTTGGCAACCATTTTGTTTGTCTAAAGGTGTCCCTTATTTTTCTAGATACCAGTCTCTACATTTTTCCTATTAGAAACGTGTAGGACACATGTTTACCCACAACTTACATGGCCTGAGGGTTTACTGGCCAAACTCCTTTGAATCGTCTGATGGGGTGTTCAAGACCCATATGGAACGTCAGTCGTCAATGTTGCACATTGTTTCACAATATGTTCCATAAACTCTGTCGGTGGGAGAAGTATCATTTCTATTTTGCCAAATCTATTTGTATTTTGTCTGGAGCAGAATAACTAGTACAATGTGAAAACTTATTTTATTTATCGAACCTTCTCAAATTTTGGTGACAGGGCTGCTAATGAAGCCAGATTGAAGCCATTCTATTGTTCTTAAATCTGAAGAATCTGTCTCTTTTAGTAACAAGAAACTCATCATAATTTTTCTGTTTTATATGCTCTGGCATACTATTTATTTATCTTATGTCCGTGCTCCCAGGGCTGCTAATGAAGCCAGATTGAAGTCGATCATCCTACGTCCATAGGAAGAAGAGGATGGCAATGGGTAGTAGACTGATAATCCCGACTAGAAGACGTTTATGTGACCAATTTTTGTGTAGGTAGTACTGGAAGGGGTTTTGCTAACATTGTAACTACATGCAGCAAGCCATAGGGTTTTTTACTTAAAATAATTAGTACATTTCTACTCTTCTTGGAATTTTTTGTTGACGAAGATCAAGGTAAATAAGTTTCAGTTGCCATTTCAGGCTAGACATTATCCCTGCTTTTGATTCTCGAGTTTTAGATAATTGATATGATTTTGTTGGAAAATACTGATTAGCCCATCAACCATCAAAATATGACAAGTCGTTCCACTTTCAATAGTGTACTCATGGAAAGTCAACACAAGTCGAGATCGATTTACCCAATTTCAAAAAAAAAAAAAAAAAAACAGAAAAAGAAAAGATTTACCAGGTGTAAAAAGCACGATGCTAGCGAGGGCACCAGCACCAGCGGTGTAGCACGGTTGCATGCGTTCTCTGGGCCCCACGTGGTAAATATTTTTTTTCCTCTTTTTTTTCTTTTTCTGAATTTTTAACGAAAAGGTTAATATAATACCGACTACTGAACTTCCCACTCTCATTTCCATTCCATTCCATTTTTGCACTCACCACCTACACAAAGTACGGAAAAAAATTCAAGGGTCACTCACACTTATCCCAATATCAAAAACTCTACAGAGAAGATTCTAGCTAGGTTCCCAAACTAAAAGAATTCTAGAGTAGAGAGGTTCAAAGTTGAAGCAGATATTTAGTTAAAAGGGATTTGATTACTGTGAGTGAGTGAGAGGGTGAAGTATGGGTCGTCATACAGGTAAGAAACCAAAGGTTAATGGAAAGAAGACGAAGAGGAAGAAGCATGAAAGAAAGTGGATTTCTGTTGGCAACAAGAGGAAAATGGTTAAGATTATTAATGTAAGTTCACTTTAAGTTGTATGATTTTTTGTTGTTGGTGTTTTTTTGTTTTTGAAAATTCTATTTATTCTTCTTGATGTTAAGGGTTTAGGGGTTTACCGTCGCTTGCTTCATATTGTTTTTTTTTTTGTTTTGTTTCCCCATGTAACAGGGCAAAAAAGTGGAGTCTCGTATGTGTCATCAGTGTCAAAGAAATGATAGAAAAGGGAAGGTTATTGGATGCAAAAACTGTTTAACGAAACGATTTTGTACCCCATGCATAAGTAAATGGTGAGTTTTATCTTACACATACCGGTCACGGTCTTCAATTACATTTTCTGGTGAAACCTTACAGTGTTGGTTAGTAGAATAAATACTTGGAATGACGATTGTTACCAAAAAAATTTCACACATTTTGTATAAACAAAATTTAAGCTAGCATTTGCAAAAAGCGATTAAGTATTCTGTGTTGGATGATAATGATATTACTAATTTTAGTGTGCTTGGTTCTACAATGCTAGGATGCAAATTATTTGGCAGGCTGTGGGTAACGACTAGCCGTTTACAATCCTTATAGAATCATACTGTTTGGATAGTAAATTTTATTTCTGACATGACGTGGTATTTAGCCTATATGAATATGTGTTTTGTTTTGTGTATTATAGGTATCCTGGGATATCATTGGAGTCAATTGCAGAGGCTTGCCCAGTTTGTCATGGAATTTGCAATTGTAAACGGTGCTTGCGTTCTTTGTCCATAAAATCAAAGGTTATTCTTCTAGTACTACTTTCCCTTTCTTGTTTACTGCTGTCAGCATGTCACCACTTGTGACCTTCTAATTACATTGGTAAGTCTTATATACTTGTCTCATGATACATGTGCAGGTTTTGCAGAAGTCAGAAATGAAGCTAGAGCCAGAAAAAAAGGTTAAATACGCTGCTTATTTGTTACGATATCTTCTGCCAATACTGAAACAGTTTGACCAAGAACAACTGAAGGAAAAGGAGACAGAGGCTAGCATTCAAGGTATCCTTCATAACCTTGGGCATCAAACATCATTCTTACTCTCCTCGGGTTCTAGTCTCAATGAGTGAACTGCTATCTTTCATGAATTCCATATGGTAATTATAGCTAGTGTTCGTGTTAAATGACACTTGTCTCATGCTTGTGTGTTACTAATACGCCAAAGTTGATACTGGGACAAAAAAAAATTTAAGGCAAAAAGAAGTGGCTTTATTAATAAAAGAAGGAATTTCAGAAAGGGCAGATGATACAGAGGCTAAAAGAAAGGGCAATGATAAAAATCTCCTAAAAAGGACCCCAAGAAAAATTACAACACTATCTTAACATTGAAGGCGTGCAACAGTGCAAGTTATACACTGAATGGAAATGCGCATCCTTGGAAATTTGTTAAGACAGTGCAAAGTTTTCTCAAAACTTTGTCCCTGTTATCTTTTTCTCTAACTAGATATCTTTTGGACAGGATTATCACATCAAGAGGTAGATATGAAAGAGGTTGTATGTGGTCCTAATGAGCGCGTCTATTGGTAGGTAATTCATATATGTGTTTCATTGTGTGGTTGTCCTTTTATTTTTCCGGACTTACCGAGTTTACCTGGCTTGTGGGCAGTGACAACTGCCAAACTTTGATTGTTGACTTGCACAGAAGTTGTTCAAACTGTTCGTATGATCTTTGCCTTTCCTGTTGCCGGGAGATTCGTGATGGTTTACCACCTGGGGGTGCAAAAGAGATAACTGAGGAGTATATAGACAGAGGTGTACCATATATGCATGCTAAAAAGTTAAAACCTTCTAAAGGTCTAGCAAAATCTTATCTCCGTGCTAAAAAAACTAAGCCTCCAAAAGGTCAAGCAAGGTTGTCGAAACGAGCTACAAATGAGTGGAAAATTATGGATACTGGTAGCATCAGTTGTGCATGTTGCTGTTCTGGTACTCTAGAGCTGAAGTACATTCTTCCAGATAATTGGGTGGCGGAGTTGGTAAATAAAGCAGAACAAATGTCAAAGCAGATCATAATTTTTGATGATCCTGCCACTCCTACACAGCAAGGATACTTCGTCAGTGATGTTGACATTGACAACAATAAACTAAGGGGAGCTGCTTCTCAAGAAGGTCAAAATAGCAACTGCTTGTATTGTCCGGAAGCTAAAGAAATCCAACATGGGGGCATGGAGAACTTCCAGAAGCATTGGGTCAAAGGAGAGCCCGTGATTGTTCGTAATGTGAAAGAACTAACATCTGGCTTAAGCTGGGAGCCAAATGTTATGTGCCGGGCACTGCGTGAGAAAACAAATTCCAAGTTGATGAAAGGTTCAGGTCACTTAGTTGCCAAAGCTGTTGATTGTATGGATTTGTGCGAGGTCAGTGACATATTCAGTGGGAAGATCCTCCTCTATACTGATAGAGATTCTATATTATTCTACTCCATTAATAACACTGTCATTACGCCTTTCCCGTGTCACTGATTTGCATTTTATGCACCTAGTCTTCCAGTATATGGGGAAACAGAATAGTCTGACTGATTGTTGAGACTTAATTTGGGGATATTACTTAATTGTGTTCCACATATTTTTAGTATGTCCTTAGGAATGATGCTATTGTTGGGTCTTTATGACGCAGGTTGAGGTAAATATAACTGACTTTTTCAGAGGCTATTCCGAAGGTCGTTTGCTTCCTAACATGTGGCCTGAGATGCTCAAACTGAAGGACTGTCCGCCGTCTAATTTATTCGAGGAGCTGTTGCCATGCCATTATGCTGACTTTATTGTTTCCTTACCATTCCGGGAATATACTAATCCCAGGTTTGGATGTCTCAATCTTGCTGCTGATAAGCCTTGCTTGGGGCCAAAAACGTATATTGCTTATGGGCATGCAGAAGAACTCGGTCGAGGTGATTCTGTAACGAAACTTCATTATGACATGTCGGACGTGGTAAGAAACTTCATGTATATTGTTTGTCATTTGGTTGCAAACTTGCAAATTACTTATCTTATTATCTTCTTGATTGAGAGTTTTATTTTTGTAACCCTTTTAGATGTGGTTAGATAGGGACTACATGTCCTTGAAGATATAATGTTGGCTCAGAGTGTTTTCTCTTGGAAAATTCTCTACTGATAAGAAAATTAGGAGCATCTAAATCTACTTTCATCAAAACCATCTGAAATTCAATTTTTTTTTTTTTGTTATTTGTTGCTTCATTCTATTGATACCTGGATCGTGGTTGCCCTGTGAAGCAATTCTATTTTTTACTTGGAGGACCATAACTGATTTCTTGGTTCTGTTTCAATGTCTCCAGGTGAACGTACTGATTCATATTCAAGAGGTGCCCCTTAATGACAACCAGCTTGAAAATATAAACTTATTAAAAAAGAGGCACATGGCTCAAGATAAAAAAGAAAATGAACAGTACCATAATGTTGATTGTAACGGCTTATCTACTGAAAAATGCATTCACGAACCAGTTGAATCACCTGTGGTGTCTACACGTGAAGTTGAAATGGTGGGGATAGAGGAAAATAAAAACATGGATATGAGAAATGAGTTTATGGGTGGTAGAAAGAGGAAGAGGGATGATGGTTATCATAGAGGGTCTATACGAAGGCTTGGGAAGCCTGATACTGAAGAGGACACTGTGCTACATCACGAGGGACCTGCAGAAGGTAGGTGTCTTGATGTTTTAACTAACGAGTTAGATTCGGGAGATGAGGTTTCTGCTCAGAGCGATACTTTGGAAGCAAGGAAGAGTGATAGTGATGTAGGAAGGAAGTTGAATAATCAGAAAGAGTCTCAGTATATGGGGAAAACTGGAAAGGGTGAAGAAATTGGCGGTAGTCCTAAGAATAGAGAGAGCGATGTTGCTTCATCTGATAATTCCACAATGAATAGTGCTGGCGGTGCTCTCTGGGATATCTTCCGTAGAGAAGATGTTTCAAAGCTACAGGAATACCTTAGAAAGCACCATAGAGAATTCAGGCACCTCTCATGTTCGCGAGTGGAGCAGGTAATATGTTATCTAATACCAGTTAGGATACTGTCCCCATGAAATCTATTTTGTTATTATCCAATACTAATTGATATACTGTCCCCATGAAAGGTAACACCTATGGTAGGAACCCCAAGTTTCGCTTGCCATTAGTAATTTAGTATAATGGTTTTGTTTTAAATAATGGTACCCAAGAATCTCTTATATGAATGTTTACTGTGACTCGAGAAAGAACTTGATATTTCTGGAGCTAATGAATCCGCACTTCCCTTGTTGAAATTATAGTAGGATAAAGTAATATGCAGTGATTGTTATGAATTTTGAAGCGTTGATTCTATGGCTCATGTTTACTGCAATTATTACAGGTTACGCACCCAATACACGATCAGTCTTTCTACCTGACTTCAGAGCATAAAAGAAAGCTCAAGGAGGAATATGGTCAGTTTAAGTCTGTTGCCTCATATTCATTTTGCAACTTTCCATCTGTGTCTAACTTCATGTTTGCTTTGGTTTAGGGGTTGAACCTTGGAGTTTTGTCCAAGAACTTGGAGATGCAGTATTTGTGCCAGCTGGCTGTCCGCATCAAGTCAGAAACCTTAAGGTACTTACAGATCACTGAGTTTGATGGCTTGCCTTAGTTTTTAAGTTTTTTATTTGTTCTTGTCCATGCCTTTTAAAACCCTTGAAAAGTGGAGAGTTCCAATAGGCTTTGTTCGTTAGGTTGATCGGTTCTCATGATATCCATAGCCGCAGTTGAATTTTGTTCTCATAATCTCATCATATCCTAATCCAGTAATTACTGTTTACAGTCATGTTTAAAGGTTGCAATAGACTTTGTTTCGCCAGAAAGCATTCAAGAATGCATGCGATTGGCTGAGGAGTTACGTTTTCTGCCGCGGAAGCATATAGCAAAGGAAGACAAGCTAGAGGTACAATTCTAAACACATGAGACTAAATGCTGATATATCAAAGTGATAAACATGAGACTAAATGCTAATATATCGATCTCCTATAGTATGTATATTTCGAAGTGGGATATCTTGTCAGAGATTACGTTGGGTTGCTTTCTTTCATTTTTTTGTTTTGAATCTCTGATGTTTGAGATCATGCATGTTATTAGAAATTGGCCTAATGATATTTACTGTCTTGTTTCCCAACTTTTCTTTGCTCAAAATGTTTGACCAAATATTCTTAATTTCATATGTACAGGTTAAGAAAATGATCCTCTCCGCTGGTGACAGAGCATTGAATCATCTGGAATGTCATTTCAAGGTTCCAAACGGCAAACACTCTAGCAATTGTGCTGGGAAGCTTTCTCCCAAGCAACCAAGAAAAGGCAAAGCAAGTGTTAATCCAAAGGCAGAACCTAGCAAAGAAGATGTGCATGCTGCAATAGTTGAAATACTGAAAGAAGTGGATTTCGAGACTACAACTTTCAACGATGTTTGTCAACAGCTGGGAAACCATTTTGGTGTAGATCTAATGTGTAAAAGGATGGAGGTGACGGGCATCATCCAAGATGTGTTGATCGATATCATAGAAAACGAAGAGGACGTGGAAGCTGAAAATGAGAATGCTGCAGAGGGTTCTTAGGATCAGGCAGTCAAAGATAATGGTGATTCTTAGCTCTTCTTCCTTGATGACCAAGGGGTATTCCTTTCTTTTGGATGTTAGATGAAAAGGCTACTTTTCTCCTTGAGTTTTGTTTTAAATGCAGGAACTCTTAGCCCTGGTGTGTAGCACAGTATAATGTCTAGTTTATTTAATAGAACTGCATTTTGTTTTAGGGAGAAAATAATCCGATGCAAATGAGAAAAATGCCAGTTTGTAGGAAGCTTTGCTGATACTAATTTTCTCTTTGAAACTTCTATTATAAGAAGAGGCGTCGCTAGGCAAGAAACCAAAGAAAACCTGGCGTAAGTTTACAATCTCAACCCTCTGGCGATGGGCTTGACGCCTCGCCTCGCCTCACACAACATATATGCATATTTCGAGAATATCGGCATAGGATCCCATTTCGGTTATGAAAAACGAAAATGATTCTTTCGTAGATATCCATTATTTTCCGTATAATTTGTAACTTTCCTTGAAATTGGTTTTATCCATCAGTTAGCCCTATAGATTTTCGGATCGAAAACATACAAAAACCTATGTCTTGATAGAGAAATTCTATTCTCCGCCCCTGGCGGCCATACAAAACTGGCACCTTCTCATGCAAGTCCTGCTTGCAAGTTGGTATCCAAAAACATAGAAAAATCTGCACCCATCGTTCTCTAAGATGCACTTCAATCGTCTCTATGATTCTGGTAAGTTGAGTTTTGTTGCCTTGGTCTGGCCATCTATGTTTAAAGGATTTGGATATATTATTGGTTCACTCAAGGCTGTATTTTTATGCTTTGATAGTAGAAGGTAGATTAACTCCAACAGTAGGGCTTTAGATGTGATTTCCTCATTTTTATTACAGATTTGTAAACCATGTGATTTTGTTTGTCTTTATAAATGGTTTGAGCTGTCATTGCTGCTGCAGGAATCTGGCTGATTTTTCATGGGAAGCAATGAAGCGGAAACAAATCCATTGGCAGAAAGCAAACTTGAAAGCTTTTGCTGCAGGGGGTTGCGATCTCATGGTGACACGATCTTTCCCAACGCTTATTAGAAGTTTTATTTTGTTTCATCGACATGGATCTTGGGATGCATGATACCTCTTGGGAGTAAACAAGTAATCCAATGATTTTTCTTCTATTTATTGCGCTATGGTACTGATCAAGCCTGTTGCCGAATTTATTTCCTTCATGAACCCTGAGCTCAATTTTTTTTTTGGAATTGTCATTTCAGGTACGCTAAGATGGAGTACACGTCAACTGCTACTTTTTCATGAAAGCTTGTGAAGTTCAAATGAAATCAAGATAGTGCGAAAGCGGTAATTTCTCGGCAGAGGAATTTAGACCAGCTAAAGCCTAAAGATGATACAAAACCAGTCTTCCGAGACCCTGTATGTATGTATATTATCAATTTTCTTTA
Organism: Papaver armeniacum; assembly: GCA_023531295.1. Taxonomy (NCBI): domain Eukaryota; kingdom Viridiplantae; phylum Streptophyta; class Magnoliopsida; order Ranunculales; family Papaveraceae; genus Papaver; species Papaver armeniacum. Next base: position 19,786 of record JAJJWW010010747.1, on the reverse strand, counting down.
ATTTGGGTTTTATAAAATATTATGCAATATTCATCCATTTTTCTTTGACACTTATGTGTATGGCAGACACTTGTAAAATCTGTTAGTTACATGTTGTTTGACTAATTTTCGCTTGTTGTATTTTTCGGTTACCAATATTTGAACTCATTAGGCCAAGATATTCAGCTACCATCGAACTCATTAGGTTAAGATATTCACCAGTAGAATTTAGAGGAAGGTTTTCGCCATGGAAACTATTATTTAGGCTATTTTTAACAAATTATAAGTGTGTATTCGTTTTTTTGTTTTGTTTTTTTGTTTTTTTTTTTTATGCATGTATTTTATTAATAGAAGATTATGTTATAATTTGACGTGGGTATGTGGTACCCACATAGTCATGGAAGATAAGATAACTTGACTAATACAAATTATTAAGCCGGGATTGCACACAACCCCATGGTTTTTGGTTGAAAAGTTTCCCATTTGACTTAATGAATATGTTTATGCCTACTGGAACCACAAAATATACACCAGCTTTTACAAACAAGTTTTCTATTCTCGTGCCCTACATGGTTGGTCAAGCCATTTGCAAGTGTGTATTGTTAGTTCATAGATACTGAAATCGTTTTTTAAATACCATACTATTGATTAGTAACTTTTTGTGCCAGAGATAATTACATTATGCTTATTATTAACATTCCAATGATGTCCAGATTTTGTTGGGTAATTTTGAACATGTTGATATTAGCTATGTAAATAGAAGGTATAATGGGGAAGCGGATAAACTAGCTAGGTGGAGTAGAAAAAAACAAAAATCTTATGTTGCAGATAACTCCAATATTTTGGTTCTTAAGAACAAAATCCTAAATGGTATTGTAAATCGGCATAATATCTTGTTGTACAGTTGTTAGTTTTTAATGAAACTTCTCTTTATTAAAAAAAACAAAAACATTCCACTGATATTAGTACAAAAATATTATACATTTTATCTTCATAGAAAGATCATATGAATCATTGCACACTTAGATTCCTGATTACTTTTTGTCGACTCCATGAAGAAACGAGAGAATACCGATACCAGGACATGAGAAATTGGAAAAAGAGTGGACCATCTAATTAATCAAATGTGCAAGGTTTGGATCTTTGTATCTTCCTCTTTTTTTTTTTTTTGAACATTTGGATCGTTATATCACAATGAGCACGAACTATAACAAATTCAAATACCGAGGGAGGTTCTTTAATGATAGAGAAACCAATATACAACCTAAAATTGATTAAAGTTCTCTAGTTTTTAAAAGTTTTTTATTTCAAAGCATTTGATTAAATATATGTCCCATTGTTGTCATTTCCACCAATTAATTGAACAAAGCCTGATGTTTTAAAAACATGTAGTGATCAATATATTCCAAGGAGGTTCATTTACGGTCTGACGATCTTGTGTATGTAAATTTTGTAATCAATAAATTTTGTGCGTTGTTTTAAATGGAGTTCACTTTTATGCTTAATATCATGTGTTAAATTTTGCCGAAACAATTTTTTGTTTTTTTATTTCTGAAGCAGACAAGTGGATGTAACTAAACAGTTTTACCTATGTACCTTCTGTTTTACGTTAACTCCACTGCATGTTTTACGCTTATGACTTTAACCATGTGATCCTTTCAGGTATCAAGGTAAACTTAAAGAGTAAATACCAATTAATTTTGGTGTTTCAATTTTGTCAAATGCAGTTTAATTGGAGGAAAGAAGGATAACGGGAACGGTGATGCACTTGCAAATGTGAGTTATACTATTATGTTCTTTTTCCTTTTAAATGAAATTTACTTCTCTCTAAGATATGGGAAATTTTTACGATTACGAAATATTAAAGTTTTAATATCCAACCTAAAAACGTAAAGCTAACACATTATGACACAACACGTTAAACTTAGTGTGTTGTGCCGTTCTTGACTAAGTTCGAAGCACAACACAACATGTGGCACGACACAATAAGTGATACGGGTAAGCATCGATGCGCAACAAAATATGTCATAATAAATATATTTCACAAATATCTTTATTTTAGAGTTTATTTGATAGTAGAATAAGTAATGAAAAACTCTAAATTTTAAGAGTAAATTTTTTGTAAAATTAGGCAATATATACTATTATTTGCAAAAACTTAGATATAATACTATTATTTGTTGTTAACTATATTATAATTATTTAGAATTATCTTGAAAACTTATTAAATCAATCATTATACAAATATCTTTTGAAAACACAAAATGCGTGCCAACATATTACAACAGGGACATCGCGATCATTGTTAAAGACACAATGCATTAATTTCTTGGCACATCATATCACATAACAACACACTTGAGATGCCATTTCGTGTGCTAGTGCCAGCATAACACGACATGTTTTACACCTCTAGTTCCAACTCACTGAAACGTGTGTTTACACATATAAACCTATAATACAAACAAAATTCAAACACAAGTAATTCGCCATGATCAATTGTCATATTGAGGATAAAATTCATCAAGAACATGAAACATGTATAACAGACAATCTATTGCATAGGTTGATAGTGAAGATTATAAACAAGGTACGAAAAATAAACAAGTCAATACTTTTATGGGCGCACACTTGAAGACGCTAAACTTCAGAAGCATAGAAAAGGCGCCTTGAGACGCATTTTTGCCATTCAATGATCTCATCTTTTGGGTACCTCTACAAGAGAAAAAAAATTAATTATATAATTTTTCAAATGATCACTCATATTATAATAATTTTTCAATTGTAAAGAGTGGCCAAAGCTCCCAGAAGAGCTATCAAATTAACAACAACAATTATTTGTTCATTTTATAAATGAATAATTGGGTAATTAATATCTTTTTCCACCATGGTAGTTTCTGAGAAATAATTTAATTTTGATTTCAGCATATGATAAAGAGTTAATTTTGGTGCCTACACAACCCCTCTGAATCGGTAAAGCTTATAATAACGCATAGTTAGCAAGTTTTATTATACAAAATTTAACAATATAATGGTTTTGATGTCATTCCTTGCCTGTAAAAAAAAATTAAAAAATTGCGGACAAACCCAGAAATATAACTCACTCATCCCTTCCATATTGTTCTACAAGAACAGATGATTCATAGCTCGTTGTTGAAACTCCGAATTTTTCATTTTCAAGCTCTTCTTCAGAATCCATTTCATTTTTTTCACACTGGTTAAATTCTATCTTTACCTAGCTAAGTGTTTCTTAATTATTGTTTGTTTTTGTTTTGTTTGTCTTTTGCTAAGATAATATTAGTGGAGCTTATTGGGGTTTATTGATATTTTGTTATGTTTTAGAGTTATTGGTCACTATCGTGTTTCCAGATTCAAAGAGAAATATTGGAGGACCTCTTGAAAATGGATTGGCAAATAGTACATGGAATGCTTACGAGGCTTGAAGGTGAAGTTTCATAACCTATATTTGGTGAGAAATTGATTAGATATTTCACAAAGACATACAAGAAATGAGAAAGAGCGATTACAGTCAGAAATGATTCGACAAACAACTTGATAATGTTAATATTATACAAGGACAACTTACTCATGCTAAGCTAGAAAATGGATTACCCATAAGATTAGGTAAAACTTTACATGTTGACTGTTTTGGGTCGTAGGTCGAAGAATCTAGATGCACACCAGCCCGAGTGAATTGCTCTTACATATGGATTCTTCGTCCTATGACCCAAAACGGCAACATACAAAGTTTTTTCCAAGCTCATGGGTTGTCCATTTTCTGGGTTAGCACGAGCAAGTTGTTTTTCTGTAATATTAGCATGAGCAAGCTGTCTATCGATTTCTTTTCTAACTTTAGTCGCTCTTTCCCATTTTTTGTTTGTCCTTGTGTAAAATTCAATCAATTTCTTATCTAATATAGGTTCTTCATCTTCAAGTCTCTTATGCATTGCACGTATTGTTTGTCAATCCATTCCTTCAATATTTTTTTTTTTGAATCTGGAGAAACAATAATAATCATACAATATTAATGAATTGAATCGTAAAACATTAAAATTATTAATAAACCAGATCTACTAAAATTATTTTAACAGATAAAAAAGTTAAGAAAAAAAATTAAGAGAGAATTTAACCGGTCGGAAAGAAATGGATTGACGAAAAGCTGAAAGATGAAAAATTAAGAGTTTCACCAACGATCTACGAATCATCTCGAATATTTCTAGCCGTAAACACTCACTACGGTTTGGAGTTCATCATATCATGACCGTAAATAAGTAGACTACTCTAAATTATCTCAACTAACTGCCAAGCAAAAAGAACATAGGTGGACCAAGAAAACGGATGCGCGTGCTAACGCGCAACGGCTTTATGGGTAGGAGCCGTTGCTTGTTGATGCTGAATATCGTAAAAAATTGGATAATTTAATGATAGCTAATGAAGATTTACTGATTGCTGCCCTTATGCCCTTCAATGGCATTGGTCGAAAGGCCCTTCTCCAATTCATTGAGACGGAAGGTACTATGCGCCGCATCGAGCACTCTTATTCTTATGGGGAGGAAAGGCGCTGGACTATATCCCAACGGCGATCATTTCATAGGTTCTTCTTTCTGACCAGGCTTTGGATGGCCGGCGACTCGCCTGAGAAAACCATTCTATCTGATCTGACCAAGACCTTTCGATCCTAGGTTGGCGCCTTTCAAGCGAGCGACGCCTTACTAGAAGGAGAAAGGGGAGTGCAAAGATAGGTGGTGCATCATTTCCTAATAAGAGGGCTACTTCTGATCTTTCCGCGAACGTTGATTGAAAGGTAATAGTACGTGGAAAAGTGGAGGCGCCAAGCCAGAGACGAATCTGGGCTAGCCGCATATTGGTCTTCTTTTGTTCGCCAGGCAAAGGTTACATTAGAGGGTCTCCCAAGCTTCTCATATGGGCCAAGAAAAATCTTTCTGCTTAGGCAGGCTTCTGCTAGCTTAATCGGGTATTCTTGTAGTTCTTCTTGAGGTTAAGGACTCACTTGACTTTGAGGGGTGGTGCTTCCGTCGGTTCGAAAGCGGGTGACCAAGTTAAGTATTTTCAGTGGGTACCTACTCTAGACTGGGGCTCGGTCTGCTTGCCTGCCCCCTTGTTATCCACATCTTGGTCTTAAGCATAGGTTGCCACCCTTGTTATCCACGTTCACTTGCATCACATACACAAGTGCTCTCTGAACCGTGCAAGAAGGTTACCCATAACACGGCTCTCCCACTTAAGTGACCTTCCCCGGGCCATGCATGCTATTCAATGATATTGGAAGGCGTAACAACTAGTGTCTTTTTTAAAGCTGGTACGGGAGGCCGAGCCCTACTTCCTTCAGTCGCAAACCATTCCCCAGTCTCCCGCTCAAGTCACAGTGTGCTACTCTGTATGAGGACCTCCTTCCCTTCTGCCACTCTCCGTTCACACGGTTCTCAAAGCGGAGGAGAAAGGGCGGGCAGCAGGTACCACGAGCCCTCTGTCCCACACATCTATTCAGAAGCAAGTGTAGTTCACCGGTTCCACCGAATGCTCCTATCTCTCGGCAAAGATCGTGTGAGTGTGCAGTTATGCTTCGGATGCTTCGCCATTTCAGATCGACCCAGTTCCCCTTCTTTTCCGGTTCACTCCCTTTTCCGACACACAAGGACCTTTAGGGCTCGACCTTGGGGAGAGGAAAGACGCGGTGGGAAGTTTACTCGCTTTCTTGTCTTACAAGGCCCTCACATGTAGGACATATGAGTCTCTTCGCCCCTCCAAGTCTAATAAGAGTACCTGAAACCCCATCCGATGTAATAGAATCACTAAGCAAAGAAGTAGACATTTATCGTAATAAAGGCGCCCCCTTATGTATGGGATTCTTCTATTGCTTCTTTATGATACGCAGACACTCACGACCATTCAGATGTCTGACTTCCTTCTTAGTAAAAGGATCACGCACTAGGGCCACGAGACTAAGCTTTTGGATCATACCCTCTCTTTCAACCTATCTCAATGAATGAAGCCCCTTATAATTTATAGCGAAGATGAATCCAATCTATAGTAACGCTTAGCCTTTAATACACCGAATATAAGACCCCTCTTTCTAGGCCCGGAGGGACTCGACTGAAAAGGAGAGGAACGACGTGACTCGACCAGAGGAGAGGCTCTTTAGAGACTCGACTGCCAAGGAGAGGGGACCCGTGGGGGGTGAGACCTCATCACTCGGCCGCTAGGTCGGCCACACCCAACCCGAAGACTGTTAAGGACTTTGGGTACTCGTACGTAGGTGCGAGGAGAGGGATGAAGGCACTTACCCGTTAGGATGAGGGACTCAACGTAGCGGAGAGGAAGGAAGCGGCCCTAGCCTCTGTCCGGCCGATCATTCCGCTGGCATCTCGCATTCACGCCCCTTGCCGACTGCCGTTCGAGGATGTAGTTGTAGATACGTTAGTGTCTTCTTAGTGGGTCCTTAGCTCCACCTCTTATCTCCTTCTAAGACATCTTGTTGTCGTCGCCATATCTAATATGTCACTTAGTCATCTCTCGCCTCAGTGGGTCAGCACCTCCGAAATAAACGGAAGACTTCATTCAGTGACTCCGCGATCGCCCTCTGAACGATCAGAATAAGGTAAAGCTTGAAGATAAGTTTTGTAATCTATTAATTTCTCGGTCCTCTATGTAGTGATCCAATATGTGGTTCCACGTTCTACTACTTCTCCGTTCATTTCCAATACTTGATCGTGAAACACCATGAGCAGCAGGATGTTGAGGTCCGAAATTCGAAGTGAAAATTTGTATTTGCCCGTTTCTAGTCGTCATGGGAAAGAAAGGCAGAAAGAAGAAAGAGATTATTCCCCTAGAGCGTGTCCAGTACCACCACAATACCAGATATGCATCTCCTTCGCCTCTTTCAGTACCCGATCCCGAAACTTTGTTCAACATACTTGTGTTAACATTAACATATTGCTTGCATACTGCTTGAGCCAGGATCAAACTATGCTTTTGACTTTGATTCTTTACTTGACTTCGGTAGAACCTGGTGAACCGGGCGTACAAAATAATCTTTCTTCTCTATACGATGAAAGAGAGACAAGGATAGCTCAGAGGGTATATAATATGCCGAGTAACAGGTTCATCCCACCTTCCCTGTTCTGTAACTTCTAGAACAGATCTCAACTGGCGCCATCAGTCTCACTTGGTAATACGGATGACTGCTTATTTTGCAATTTGCTCGACGGGTTGTTCCTAGTTCGGAAATGACTCAGTCTTCTAAAGTGTTTCCTTCAGTGTAGGGGTAACCAGTCGCGGGTAAGCACGCCACCACGCTGCTTTGGATATTATCAATAGCTTGAATTAGATTTATCAGCTTGATCCGGCCTCTCCGATCGAGAAATTTGCTTTTAGTCAAAATTCCAACCAACCAGACTAGGATAATCCACCAGTTCTTCCTTTCTGTCCATAGGCACCAACCGGAAGGTACTCAACTAAGAAATCCGAGGGCCTATCTCCAAACCAATGCTAAAAACACGGGCAAGGATTAGTAGCAGACAGTCATTCCACTTATGGTTAATTCTCGAAGTCCTAGCATCCGGGTTCACTACTGGTTCGACTTAAGAAGCCGACGATTCCATCTCTAAAGTGCATATACTCAAGTGTAGGGTCAAAAAAAGGATTGGTTGACGAGCGGGTAGCACCCGGTGTTAGCTTGCCTTCGGAATATGGCATACAGAAAGTGAACTCATCCGCTGTCTATTCTTCATCCTCCTTCTTGAAATGAGCTCGGGCATCGATACTCTCAATCAAGGTAATAGTCATCTACGGCTAGAAAGTCATCATTTCACAGCCGTAAATTAGTAATTGTTTGTTATTTACAGTCGGAAATTGACGGATTCCTAGCTTTCAAATGTTTTATCTATTCGTAATGAGTCGTAAAACATAAATATTGTTAATAAACCCTAATAAACTCTACTAATATTATTTTAACAGAAAACAGACAAAAAAAAAATTAAGGGAGAATTTAAACGGTCATAAAGGAAGAAAGAAATTGATTGACGAAGAGCCGGAAGATGAAAAATTAGGAGTTTCACTAACAAGCTACGAATCATCTCGAATATTTATAGCCTTAAACACTCACTACGGTTTGGAGTTCATCTTTTCTTGACCGTAAATAAGTAGTCATCTGCGGCTAGAAATTCATCATTTCACAGCCGTAAATTAGTAATTTTTTGTTATTTACGGCTGGAAATTGACGGATTCCTAGCTTTCAGATGTTTTATCTAGCCGTAAGTGTAAGTGAGAATGAAAATTTATTCATTTTCATAAGAAAAAAATATTTGTTCATACTTTTAGGATATATTCATTCATTTTAAATCTAATTCTTTTCATAGATTTCATGGGTGAACACGTGCATGAAGCCTTTGAACCCCTACGCGATCCTAGTGGACAAGTTATAGTCTCGTGAGAGGTTACAAAGGTATCTACCCATAAAATCTACACAAATATATCTACCCCTATGTGATCCTATCAATCTTAATCGGAAGAATCTTCGTCGCTTCAACAAAACCCACCATAAATCGGAAGAATCTCCCTTTTCCTCTAAGTAGCGTGATTTTACGACTTCTTTCTACAAAAACACAACAAGATCAAACAAATGCTTATGTCAAATAAACCATAAAATATTTACACATTGTTGAAGGCACAAGCTTATTAGATATTTAAGGTTGGAGATACGTTGTTGGATAACTTGGTACCTATCATGAATTTGTTGAAGAATTTTTCTCTTTTTATTCCTATAATGTCGCACATATTTGATATATATCCTCGCCCAAAAGGTTTCAGTATCAACCTTACGGGGGGAGACATCAACAACTTGACTTTCAACGTATTATGGCCAAATCTTAGGCAGAGTCAAATGATGCCATGCTTGTATATAGAGGTATGAAGTGCTTTGTAGAGCATATGGAGTAGGAGTAAATTGAATATGCAAGTTTGAGGAAAATTGGGTCTGGGAATTAGGTATCTTTAAATAAAGAAAGACCCCAACCGCTAGTTTTTTTCTTCTTTTAAATGAAATAATTGAGCACGATCGACCCTCGTGAATGCCCATGAAAACCGATTGTAGATTGATGCCAAAGAGAATTGGTATTCATAGTTGTCAACATTCACCGTTGTGGGTCTGGAAATCAACAAAAAGATTGCACTTTCCACCGACCATAAACTGTTCATAGGTATAGTACATATAGACCGTTTGTGCGCTTGTGTATTTACAAAAAATAGTTTGAAACATGCATAAAATCATGGTACCATAAAACCATTACATACAATAATTATAATTAAAACCCATGAGTCATTTTATTCAGTGAAGAATTTTTGTACTATTCATCTCTTTTAGACTCGGCATAAAAGTTTTTTCAAAACAATTATCTTATTTTTTCTCCAACTTATTATTCCTCCATCATCTTCCTGTTTAATCTTGATTTACTCGATTTTGGATCTTACATTCACCGAGTAAATCTTGAAAATAGTAGTCTATTATTTTATTTTTCAATAAAAATATTGTGTTCTTGCAATATTTAGGTTTTAGGTTTTAGATTTCCGTTTTTCTTGTTTAATTTCAATAAATTTTATCAATGGCTAGTACATGTCATATGTTATTCCATTACTCTTATACAATGTTCTTAGGACTTTCTAATGAGATTCTATGATAAAATCAATATATGGATTTGGGATTTGTTATGACAAAGTTTTTTTTTTTTTCTTTTTTTTCCAAATATTGTCTTTACAATCTCATCAAAACTCACGCAACGATGATTTAACATCCTTAAGTGGAAGGAAGAATAGGATATCAAAATATGGATTAACATCCATGTTGGGTACCAAACCAATGTGTTTGACATTTGCCTACCGAACATTAAACTCACTAAGGAAGAATAACGATGATTTAACATCCTTAAGTAATTAATATATAATATTAATATGGATATCAAACGGTGTTTGGTCCATGGATTTACTTGACAGTCACTGACGGGTTTAGTTACCAACCCTTAATTTTTCACATGTTGGGTACCAAACCAATGTGTTTGACATTTGCTGGGTACCGAACATTAAATAGCCTTTTTATTAATATGTCTTACTAAACTAATTTTTCATTGATTTACACATCTAAAACCCATTTTTGAAAATCAAACTCTGTGATTCCTACCCAGAATCGGTTTCTATGGATCCATAGTATCCACTAATTATGGGTTATTCTTCGCCTCCATGAAGAACATGCAGCAGAATCGGTTTATAAGATTCTGGAGAAAATTCATAATATAGAAAGACATGACCAAAACATATTTATAAGTGCATCCAGATAAACTGATTTTGGGTACTTTTGTTTTTTTTTTGGCTTTTGTGCTTTTACTGTCGGGTTTTATAGTTGATATTCCGCTTATATCACTTGTATTTTAAGATTTCCATACAAGAATCGCTTTTTATTAATCTGTCTTATCCATTGATTCCTAGGGTTTCATTTTCATGTACATGTATTATTCTAAACAGAATCAGATTACATGTATGTGTCTTATGTACCGATTTTTCGGATTACATTTTTCAAGAGTTTTGTATGTAGAGAATGGGTAGCTTCAGAAGTGTCTAATCTACCGATTGTGTTTGATTTTACTTTTTGTAGTTATCGACTTCAATCACTTAAGTTTGTTTCTCGAGACATTCAACAAGACGATGTTGATAGGAAACCAAATATAGTAACAAAAGCATGTACAAGTTTGCTTTTGGCAGGGAGACCAAATTGGAGCAGACATTGGCACTGGCTGACAAGCTTGCATATGAAGAGGAAATTGAGCTCATCAGTTTTTCCATAAGATGAAGCTTTAGCAACAAAAGTTGTTACTGATGTTGATGCCAATGCAGGTGCTGCTGCTGCTCCAAACAATGATGCTAGCTAATAATGAGTTTAAGTGTTGAATACTTTTAATAATGGTTTGTAATTATCGTAAGACTTGTTTGGATGATGGTTTTCTTGAATTATGGCACAATAGTATGATGCTACATGTGATATCATAGGTTTTAATTATAATTATTCTATGTAATGGTTTTATGGTATAATGATTTTATGCATGTTTGAAACCATATTTTGTAAATACAAGCACACAATCGGTCTATATGTACTATACCTATGAACAAATTCTTTAAGTTTCATTAATAAATCAGTTTATGTAGGTATTCGTATAATCCAATTCTTCAAGCCTTAAAAATGTCGGTTTCCATATTTTTTTCTAGTTAGAATAGGATTACGTGTGCAAAAATATAAACCGATTATGGTCGGTGGTAAGTGCAATTTTTTTTTTTCAATTGATTTTCAGACCCACATTCGGTGAATGTAGACAACTATAAAGACCGATTTCTTTAGAATCAATCTACAATCGGTTTTCATGGGCATTCATGAGGGCCGATTGTGCTTACTTGCATATTCAATTCACTCTTATCTCATATACTCTAAAAAACATTTCATACCTCTACAAACAAGCATGGCATCATTTGACTCCGCCGAAAATTTGGCCATAATACGTTGAAATTCGAGTTGTTTATGTCTCCCCCGTAAGGGTTGATCCCAAAAACTTTTAGGTGGAGATATATTTCGAATATGTGCGAGATTATGGGAATCCAAAGAGAAGAAGTCTTCAACAAATTCATTATAGGTACTAAGTTATCCAAAATGCGATAGTTGCTTTTATGGATATCCAACAATGGATATCAATGCTTGCCATTTAAGCTTGTCCCTTCAACAATTTGTAAGTATTTTTATGGTTTATTTTACCTAACATAAGTTGTTTGATCTTCTAATTAAACAACACTAACAAAGTAAATTTGTATTGTGTTTTTGTAGGAGGAAGTCGTAAAAGCGCACTACTTGGAGGAAAAAGGGGGAAGCATTCACATTTGATGAAAGCTATCAATTGATGGTATCCAAAACTGTGGAGTATTCCCCGAAATTTGTAGTGGGTTTTGTTGAAGCAGGAGGAGATTCCTCTGATTTCTCCGATGAAGATTGATAGTTTTAGAAGTTTTTGTGTAGATTTTGTGGGTAAATCTCTTTGTAGACCCTCACGAGACTATAACTCGTCCACCAGGGTCACCTAGGTGTTCAAAGTGAAAAAGCGGGGTACAACAACCACACCTAATATTTCGATTAGCAATCTGTATGGACTAACTCCAATATACTTTTAAGAGAATCAACTAGACTCAATCTTATTAAAAGTATATCAAAGAGTTATGATATATCGATCCCTCGATTTAATTATTACTCAAGCAAATATAAATCTGCGAGTCTAATTAAATACAAGAGAGATAACTTGGATGGTACCAAAGACCAATATCCAAGTGTCAACCATTGTAAATCAACAACCAAAGGTTGGATATTCTAATTGATTGATCTAACGCACAACCTGTGATATTTCAATTATATAACAAAATATAATGCGGAAAAGAAATAACATAGACACCAAAATTTTGTTAACGAGGAAACCGCAAATGCAGAAAAACCCCGGGATCTAGTACAGATTGACACACACTATATTAAGCCGCTACAGACACTAGCCTACTACAAACTAACTTCAATCTGGACTGTAGTTGAACCCCAATCAATCTCACACTGATCCAAGGTACAGTTGTGCTCCTTACGTCTCTGATCCCAGCAGGATACTATGCATTTGATTCCCTTAGCTGATCTCACCCAAAACTAAGAGTTGCTACGACCCAAAGTCGAAGACTTTAATAAACAAATATGTATCACACAGAAAAGTCTACGGTAATAGATAAATCTGTCTCCCACATAAATACCTATGAGTTTGTTCCGTCTTTCGATAAATCAAGGTGAACAAGAACCAATTGATAACCCGGACTTATATTCCCGAAGAACATCCTAGTATTATCAATTACCTCACAATAATCTTAATCGACGCGACGAAAGAAGATATTGTGGAATCACAAACGATGAAACGAAGATATTTGTGATTACTTTTATATATTGACTATCGTAGATATCAATCTCAAGCCGATCGTTACGATTGTACTCAACACGATAGAATCAGCAAGATCAGATCACACAACTACAAGATTCTAGTATCGGTCTGGCTTCACAATCCCAATGAAGTCTTCAAGTCGCTAACCTACAGGGTCTCGGTAGAAACCTAAGGTTAAAGGAGAATCGACTCTAGCTTATACAACTAGTATCACACAGGAGGTGTGGGGATTAGGTTTCCCAATTGCTAGAGTTCTCCTTTATATAGTCTTTCAAATCAGGGTTTGCAATCAATGTTAGATTAGTAACAAAGCATTCAATATTCACCGTTAGATGAAAACCTGATTAGATTCAAGCTAATATCTTTCAACCGTTAGATCGAAACTTAGCTTGTTACACACAAATGAAATGCACGTTTTTAGGTTTGTGTAAACGTACCCAAACATGTACATTCTTTGGTTCAACAGTAGTTAACCAAATGGTTAGCCATATGAGCACTTTCATATTCACCATATTCTTCTTTACCATAACTAGTGCAAATGACTCAAATGAACTAGTTAGAGAGTTGTTCAATTGCTTAGATCTTATAGAAGTATACAAGACACAATCGAAGCAAAAACGATTTGATTCACTCGAACCGATTCATGAAATTTCTAGCCACGGTTTGCAAACTTGCATTCCTTAGTTAATATAAGTATAAGTTCACGAATAATCGTTTTTAGAAAATAACCAACCTAAGTACGCGGACTTAAGTACCCGGAATAAGTTTGTAAATAGTTCACAAACTCCAGCAGATTTTCTCGGGAAGAAAACCTCCGATAGTACGCGGACTGGGTTCCGGTTTCCTGAGCAGAAAAGTACGTAGACTTTGGTTCAAGGAATAAGGACTTATACATGTATGTGTTACCACACAATGCTTATATCCAACAATGGTTATATAATCTAAACTCTCATTTCAATCATTGAAACATTCTTAGAGGACTTTATATAGTTGTTAACTTGTTATTCACAAACTATTTTTCGTCAAAGCCATTTTCAAGTGATTGAAACATATCATGACTTTCGTCACTAGGTAAAGATGAACTTGGCCAAAGCTAAAGCTTACCAACACATATTTCGAGAAATAGATAAGCGAGATGAACTCCGATCGAAATATCAAATGTGTATAATCAAAGTCTATATAGCAAAAATGACTTTTGTCTCAAGATAGGAGATAAAGTAGATAGACTTTTGAGTGATAGATAAGTTCAAGTATCCACATACTTTTTAGTCGATGAAGTTCCACCACTTCCTTGAGTAGTTCTTCGTCTTGTATGATAATCGCCATGGAGTTCTTGAGCTCAACTACACTTTATATCCTAGTCCAAGACTTAGCTGTAGTAGACTAGAAATCAAGACTTATAGTTTTGATCACTAACATTGACAAACATGCTTGAGATGGCAAAGCATGCGAGTTCGACCGAGCAGTGCTCTAACACAAAGGCTTGATGCACTTGCTAAGAAAATGAGTAGATTTGAAATGAATGAATATTTCATAAAAGTATGAATGAATTTTCTTCTTATGAAAATGAATCGATCGGTTCATATAAGAGTAATAAGAAACCGATTGCAAAAATCGGGTTTTATGTATACATATGTTAACCGACTCTGAGTGTCCTTCGTGAATGAAGAATACCAACACAAGATCGGCCCACGAGTGCACGAACATAAACCGATTCTTTTTGGTGTTTTGGATAATAAAAAATCAAAAATTTTCACTTATTTGATGTTTGGAAGTTCAATTAACATTAGCTGATTTCACCTTTTTTTTTTGATAAAATTTGTTTTCATTAAATTAAGTAATAAGGCTGTTTAGATCCCTTTCCATAAGGCTACATAGATGTTCATGAAAATTATTATTGTGAATGACAGACGTAGCTGTTTCTCTCACAAATTTTGCAACATTGTCTGCAACTTGGTTATCACCTCGACTAACAAAAGTAAAAGAACAAAACTTAAAACTTAAATGTAAATGTTTGATTTCTTTTAGGATATTCATATTTTTCCATTGTATGAGAAGATTGTTCTTTGTTATTTACTGAATGACAAGCTTCGCATCAACTTCAATGTTGATGTTATTGAAATACAACTCCTTTGACCATTGTAAAGCCTCAAGAATAGACATGCATTCAGTAGCTTCGGGACTTAAAACTCCATCTGAGTAGCTTCATTTGATTCTTTCACATTTACCTGTATGATCACGGATAACAATACCCGTACCATCTTGGTTAGTATCATAATCAAAAGAGATCCAACATTAAATTTAACACGGTTGGTGCAGGAGGTTTCCATCGAGAAATTTTAACAACATTAGTGCTTGGGGTATGCATGTCATTAACAAAAAAATGAGAATGCAAGTGATAGTTAATCATGTGAATATAATTAGCATGGTTAAGAGAGACTCCCTAAAATACTGCATCACATCTATCCTTCCATACAATCCAGGCCCCAATAATCAAAGTGTATAACTTGTTTTTTTTATCAGAAATGATGTTTGGAGAATAAAACCAGCCCTCCACCCATTCAGAGACACTTAAATTATTACCTGGTATAACATCAATGTTGATGTTTAAAGCTCTCCTGACAGCCTTAAAGTGAACACATTCAAATATCAGGTGTTCTATAGTTTCATCAACATTCCCACAAATACCACATTGAGTATCAATATGATTGTTATAGCCACCTTAATTCTAGTAGAATGAATTCCATGTATGCACTTCCAGGCAAATAATTTAACTATATGTGCTACTTTACTCTGCCATAAAGATTTCCATACCTTGGCTTGTATAATTCTACCGTTGACTTGAGATTCTATGTTTATATTAAATAGCATGTTGTAGGTGCTTTTAACAGAAAACTTTCCATCTTTAGCCGTCATCCAGATCATAACATCTTCCTTTGAGTAATCCATGAAAACATTTTGAATTTTGAGAGAAGTATTTGAATCAAAAAGCTGATTAAGGAGACTGATGTTCCAAGTGTTGGTATTTGGAATGAGAAGTTCTTCTACATCTTGATAGAATTTGTATAAATCATTCACCGGTGAAGGTGGTTCTGTAAGGCCTGGAATCCACTTGTCAAGCCAAATTTTGGTCTTTCGACCATTATTGACTTCCATGAAAAAGTTTTTTTTTGAATAATCTCCAAACCCTTAGTGATGCTATTCCATGTGTAAGAGAAGTTCTTAGCTTCTATTTTTTAATGTATAATATCATCATTTTTGAAATAAATGCTCTCCATTATTTGACTCCAGATAGATCGAATCTTTTTGATTACATAATCTCCAAGCTAATTTGGTGAGGAGTGCTAAATTTAACAGTTCAAGGTCTCTAACAGCCAGACCATCTAGTTTTTTTTTTTTGATTTGCACACCTAGAGGATTAGCACCCCTATTAGAACTGTGACCCCAGAAAAATCTTCTTTGAATAGAAGTAAGCTTATCAGTGAATTGAGAAGGTAACTAGAATGTTCCCATTTGATAAATAGGAACAGAATTCAACACATGTTTTATTATTGTTGATCTCCTAGCTTGAGTAAGTGATGTTGAAGACGTGCAGAGTATATGTTCAGAAAATTTTCCTTTATAGCTTTGAAAGATTCTTGTTTAGAGTTCCCTAAAATAAGAGGAGAGCCAAGATACCTTTCTTTAGAGGACATTCTTTTGACACTAAGAATATTAGTAAGAGACTTAGCTGTGTCAGGATTAGTGTACTTGCTAAAATGCACTGAAAATTTTTCAAAGTTGATAACTTGACCTGACTAAGAGCTGGAATCTTGAATAAGTTGAAGTAGACAATTGATAGAAGAATGATTTGCCTGAGTAAATATCAAGCAATCATCTGCAAATAACAAATGATTAATGGCTGGAGATTATGCAACCACTTTAATACCTTTGATTGTGTTGTTTTGTTGAGCTGAAATGAGGTGCCTAGAGAGAAATTTCATTTCCAAAATGAAAAGATAAGGAGAAAGTGGATCACCTTGTCTTATACCTTTTGTGAGATGAAAATCTTCACACGGAGATCCATTGAGCATCACAGGAAAAACATGTGGTACTAATACATTGATAAATGAGATCACAAAAGTCTTCACTGAACCCAAAAATCTGAGAATCTTTATTAGAATGATCCACTCAAGCCTATTAAAGGCCGTAGACATGTCAAATTTTAAATCCATCCAGCCAGTTTTCCCCTTCTTTTTATTCATATAGTGGATGATTTCCTGAGCAATAACAGTGTTATCACTGATGAGCCTTCCAGTTACATAAGCCTCTTGAAATGGAGAAATGATCTTTTCCATCAGTGGCTTCATTATATTAACCAATATCTTAGATATAATCTTGTAAGAGGTATTACAAAGACCTATTGGCCTATAGTCATCTGCACATGTAGCTTTGTTTTTCTTAGGACTAAGAGATATGTAGGTTCCATTTATCTGTTTGAACATATGCTTTGTCTGGAAGAATCTAGTAACCATCAGGAAAACATCTTCACCCACAATATTCCATTGACTTTTATAAAAACCTGCTTGAAATCCTTTAGGTCCTGGTGCACTCCAGTTTTACATACTCTTCAAAGTATCAAATATATCTTGATGAGAAGGAATTCTTGTGAGAAGAAGATTTTTAGCATCAGTTATAACTGTTGGCAAAGGAATAAAGAGACTTTCATATAAACAAGGATTGGATGAAGTACTTATATTCTTGAAATTATCAGTGAGGTGTTGAGATATTTCTTCTCTAGTATGAAGCCATATGTTGTTGTGATATTTAATGGAGTCTATGTTGTTTCTTGCCTTCTTCTTGTTGGTTTTGGTGTGGAAATATTTGCTATTAAAATCCATGT
Source organism: Papaver armeniacum (assembly GCA_023531295.1). NCBI lineage: Eukaryota > Viridiplantae > Streptophyta > Magnoliopsida > Ranunculales > Papaveraceae > Papaver > Papaver armeniacum. The sequence continues at coordinate 1,912 of JAJJWW010010747.1, read as the reverse complement.
ATTTAATGAAGTGATCTATTGATATTTGCTTATAGAATTCACTTTTTTATTTATGAAATTGGTTCAGTTTCTTATTGAAGACAAAAATCTTGTTATGATTTTCATCAATTGCTGGTTGCTCTTGAAGAAGATTTAGTTCATGCTGAAGCACATCCACCTTTTGATTTATGTTACCAAAGTGATCTCTTTTCCATATAGATAATTTCCTCCTTGTCGAATGAAACTTCATTAAACTAAAAAGCAGGTGAGCCAGATATACAAATGTTCCAACAATAACTTCAACACAAGAATTATCATTCAAACAAGTAAAGAAAAATTTGAAAGGCTTCCAACAAATATGGATTGTTGAATCAATGACTAACATGACATGGCAATGATCATACCAACTTGAGCTAAGTGAATTAGTTTAGAGTAAGGAAAGTTTAGGTGTCAGTCTCCACTTCCTAAAGCCATGTATATTCTAGACCTTCTAACTCCAGTGCCTAAGTTATTGCTAGTCCATGTATAATCCTTACCTTCAAACCCAATGTTCTCAAGTCCACCGTCATGCACCATATTATTAACCCATCCATCTGTTGAGGATGAAGGGCCAATATTGTCACCTCAAATGTGAAAATTTAAATCCCCTATAAGGATCCAATGGGAAGTATTAGCTCTGCTAATTTGATGAATGTACTCCTATTAAGACTTTTTTAATGTAATTAGTATACCCATACATACCAGTGAGTAAAAACTCGGGTTTACTAAGGTCAGATTGAATGACTACATTAAACATATTCATGGCAGAGTCAACTACATCACAGGTGAACCCGTTTTTCCAAAGCAAAGCTGGCCCACTGGATAATCCTTCAGGTTCAATATAAGTATGATTTGGGTATTGATATTGGTTTAGCAAAGGTTTACATTTTCGTAACTTATTTTGGTTCACAAAGGAAAATAATATTAGGGTTCTGAGATCTTATCAGATCACTTAAGTGATTCCTAGTACTGGTTTGTTTGAAGCCTTGAACATTCCAAGAAATGATCTTCATGATGTGAAAGGGGATAATGAAAAAAAAATAACAAAAAACACAAAAGATACCAACGCGATAGCTCAAACAATGTTGCAGATAATAAAGATGAGAAGTTTTAGCAGGATGTATAGAGTACGTAAAAGAAAAGAAAAACTTGAAAAGCAAGAAACAAATTAAATTATAACTAAAAAGCAATATCCACGAAAATCTAATGAGAACACAAAAGCTAAAAGTGAAATAAGATAATGATAGAAATTACAAGTTTTTCCAATTCTGTGGTGCTAGTATGTGAATCTCTTGTTGTGATCTTCAGAGTTTGTTGAGTGATTGTGTTGCCATCATCATTGATAGTAGTGGAAGTAATTTTTGGGTCATTATGGGTAGGAGAGGATTCTCTAGAGGTTCTAATTCTCTTTCCTAGTCTTACAACATCTTCTACATCTTCACTTTTTTCTTCGAGAAAAAATCCATGTTAATAGGAACACCATCCTTTCGAGGAACAAAGACAGTAGTTTTTGTAAAACTCTTTTGATTCTTTTTCGAAACAGGTGCGCTTGATGTTGAAAGAGCTGAGATATTTTTCCTAAGATTATTAACTTTCCCAAAAAAGTATGGTTTTTCACGGGCTTTCGCAAGATAGTTGACAACATCTTTACATAATTTTTTTTTAATCCATTTAGAGAGACCCGTATTGGTGATTGATTTAACACCTCTTCTTAGTGGGTTAGTGAGATCAATGTTGACACAAACCTTCACAGGATCACTACCAATAGGAACATCATCTTTTGGTTCAATAGCAACTACCTACCCATTATTTTTCCCATTTTTATGACAGAAGATACATTCATATGTTCAGGTAAAAGATATTTCAACTGAATCCAGAATTGTTGAAAGCCCCA